>JAMAFX010000084.1:0-93610 GCA_023625875.1 Trichocomaceae sp. PYS4502
AAGTGGCAACTAAGCAGGGGTGGCAAGTAAGCAGGGCAGACCGCCTGCTCCGCAGGCGGTCTGCGACGAGACGGATATATCCGCCGTCCGATATTTCTTACTCTTACTCCTCCATCCCACACGGAGTACAGGGTTTCCAGAAACCGGTGTCCCCACTAAACTCTCTTGTCTTTCTTCTCCAGCCCTAACTTTCTTCCCTGCTAAACTACTTTTGGAATGGAATGGAATAATGATTTTCCGAAATTATTAACTGTATGGTAATTACACAGAAATGAACAATGGGGCTTTACAAGTGGCCGTGCGACTGGTTGACTTCAGCACCGCACAGTCGCCTCTTAAATTTCATGGCATATGAAAGCGCGCTATAAAACGGTCAAGTATTCCAGAACCTCCTTTTACAAAGAGATTTGAATACACATGCACGTAGAAGATGATATTTGACTGAGAGAAGGGTACAAAATTTGCTAGCATGTACATCATGTAGAACAACCCCACTAACAGATCTCATCTTCTAGTGATAACAGATAACTTTCAATGCATTGCCTCCGCCTCTTCATACTTGCCCTGGCTACCAAGGACCGGGCGAAGATCATCTATTCTGGTAAGCATACCTCTCAGCACCTGGTGAAACATGGCCTCCCCCTCTTCATACTTGCCCTGCTTATAAAGGACCCGGGCAAGATTAATGACACTGATAAGTGTGTCAGTATGTTCCTGTCCTAGCACTTTCTTTTGACCTCTCAGTGCCTGGCGATACATCGCCTCTGCCTCTTCATACTTACCCTGGTTATCAAGAACTGAGCCAAGATTATTGATACTAGTAAGTATACTAGGATCTTCCTGTCCTAGCACTTTTTTAGAACCTCTCAGTGCCTGGCGACGCATTGCCTCCGCCTCTTCGTACTTGCCCTGGTTATAAAGGACCAAAGCAAGATTACTGACACTGATAAGTGTGTCAGGATGTTCCAGCCCTAGCACTTTCTCACGATTCTTCAGTGCCTGGCGATGCATTGCCTCTGCCTCTTCATACTTGCCCTGGCTTTCAAGGACCGAACCAAGACTACTGACACTGATAAGTGTGTCAGGATGTTCCTGTCCTAGCACTTTCTTTTGACCTCTCAGTGCCTGGCGATACATCGCCTCTGCCTCTTCGTACTTGCCCTGGCTTTTAAGGACCGAACCAAGATTACTGACACTGATAAGTGTGTCAGGATGTTCCAGCCCTAGCACTTTCTCTTGGTCTCTCAACGCCCGGCGATGCATCGCCTCCGCCTCTTCGTACTTGCCCTGGCTTTTAAGGACCGAGCCAAGATTATTAACACTTGTAAGTGTACTGGGATGTTCCGGCCCTAGCACTTTCTCACTATCTCTCAATGCCTGTTGATGCATTGCCTCCACCTCTTTATCCTTGCCCTGTCTTTGAAGGACTGAGCCAAGATTTCTGACAGTGGCAAGTGTGTCAGGATGTTCCTGTCCTAGCACTTTCTCTAGACCTCTCAGTGCCTGGCGATACATTGCCTCCGCCTCTTCATGCTTATCCTGGCTATCAAGAACTAAGCCAAGATTACTGATACCGATAAGTGTGCTAGGATGTTCCTGCCCTAGCATTTTCTTAAATCCTCTCAGTGCTAGGCGATGCATTGCCTCTGCCTCTTTATACTTGCCCTGACATTCAAGAACTGAGCCAAGATTACTGACACTAACAAGTGTGCTAGGATGTTCCAGCCCTAGCACTTTCTCACGATCTCTTAGTGACTGTTGATGCATCACCTCCGCCTCTTTATACTTGCCCTGGCTTTTAAGGGCCCAGCCAAGATTATTAACACTGGTAAGTGTACTGGGATGTTCCAGTCCTAGCACTTTCTCTTGATCTCTCAATGCCCGTCGATACATCGCCTCCGCCTCTTCATACTTGCCGTGGCACAAAAGATACCAGCCAGCCTTTACACTGATTGTTGCCCACACCAGTAATTGGTTATCCACCATGAACCTGCTTTTCAGTCGTTGAAACAACTTTAGCCAAGTGCTTTGGTTCACGATACTTGGGCTATCGTTTTGAGGGGCCCGGCGCATAATTTCCTTAACATGTGTTATAAGTATTTGACATTCTGTCCATGTGTTGAAATCTCCTGTCGGAAATTTGGCGGCAAGGATTTCCGCAGATCTTCTTGTCCATAGCTCAAGCTGATTATTAGACTCCAGCCACTTCCGAATTGAAACCTGTATGAGACGATGGATCTGAAAGGATTGATGTTTACTTTCCTTAATAAGCGAAAAGCTGATCAATGGATAAATAGCATCCTCAAAATCCGACTCAGTCATATTGTGCTGTAATAAAGAATCTGGGATTCCCTGTCGATCAAACATGCTCATCAAAGCAAGCAAATCAGCTGATGCAGGATTAGAAGTTTGTATGTAATTGAAGGATATCTGCCAAGTTGCAGTGACAACATGCTGAGAACTGGAGTCACGTCTGGGATCTTTCACATCCAATTTACCAACAAGCGTAACCAAACTTGCTTCACTTTCTTGCAGCAAAGACAAGTATTTTGATATTGTGATTCTTGGTAACCTTATTTGAATATATGATCCGGCCTGGATTATTGCAAGGGGTATGCATTCCAAATCTTGAATCAGTCTTTGAGCGTCCAGCATTGAATTCTTATCAAGAGTAAGCTTAGTTTGAAGAAGATCCAAAGCATCCTTTTCCTCCATCGCCTCAACAGCAATAATATTTTCATGCATAATGAAAAGATTTGTAGCTGCTCTTAGGCTCCGTGACGTGATGATCACCGATCCATTAGTTGTTTGAGGTATAGAATCAATAAGTGGCGCCCTGGGACTTGATTTAGGTTGATTCGGGTTAACACCCCCTTCAACATCTTGGAAGAACATATCCTCATTATCAGCGTTGTCCAAAATCATCAGCCACTGGCCATTGGCATCGTCAGAGAGCCACTGAGAAACCAGCTTGAAGATGTCTACCGTCGGGTCTACTCTTCCCGGGAGATCAAGCTTATCTGCAAGATCTCTGTAAGCTTGTTCGTAGCGGGCAGCGTTACTGGCATATACCCAGAATACAGACAGCGTTGGGTCACGTTCCCGAGCTCGATACGCGTACTCGATAGCAATCTGAGACTTTCTTTTTCTCATCAGAGTGAAGATGTTAGTCGCGAAAATAAAATGGACGGGTATTAACATACCCTATTCCCCCTAAACCTACCAGTGCAACTCTAATATGGTCGGGCAATGCTGATGATTGAAATTTGTCATCAAGATTGGCCATTATAGCTTCACGACCAATAAATTTATTATCTCGCTTGAAAGGAACTGTAAAGAATGTCCTGGTGCCTGCAATAGATAATTCATTATTCACATTGTTCTCATCATTCATCATCACGATACTGACCTATTGATTTGCTGATGACATCAACAACAGGTGACTCTTGCAATGCAATGGAAGGTATTACAGACAGCAACTCTTTGGCATATGCTGCTGCAACGCCTGCCGCATATGGCTGCCACCTCTTATTTTTATGCGAGTCAGAGTAGTCACATATGCCACGTATAACAAGGCATGGAAACTCATTCATCAGGCCAGCAGCCTCCATCTCAAAGCAGAGCACACCGCCAAGAGCTGAGCTGACTCGATCTCGTTCAGCAGCATTTCTCATCACTTGATTACCGGACGCAACAGTGCCATAGTGTATCATGCTGCCATCCTGGCCACGAGAATCCCGTGTTAATAATCTCTCTCTGTCACAGTTTACACAGTCAACCCCCCTTACATGATTATAGGTTGGCTCAAACAGGATATCAGGCCCGGCATAATCCCGTGTAAATGTTGTAAGATGGTTAAACTTCGAAGCATATTCTGGAAAACGGCTCTCCCCCCCCATATGTTTGGCTCTGAGGTGGGAAACAGCATGCTGGAGTATTTTAGGGGGAGAATTAAGAAACCCAGTCCTCTCAAAGCCGCTTGGAGTACTTTTTCCAAAGTCATATTGCACTACTCCGCCATGGTTATTTTCCCCCCTGCTAACCACCACATCTCCAAGTCGGACATCTGCTTTTGTTGATGGAACCCCACCACCAATACCAACCATGAGACCGAACCGGATAGATATAAAGGTTAGCTGCATTTGAGCAGCAACTGCAGCGGCTGAATTAGTTCCCATTTGGCCTTCTGGTAAACATGCGATGACCACATTGTGCTCGCCAACGCGACCAAAGGTATATATATTGGATTCACGAATATCGAATACTGGGTTAAGATGCTTCTCATCAAGCATTTGTTGCGCGGCTGCGAGTTCGATGGGAAGGGCGCATACCCAGCCCACTGTATAGTCTTCACGAAGAAGACGGCGGCGTCCAGTCATCCGGGCGGGAAATCACTGAAACCTTAGATCCTTAAAGAAATAAATTCGACATATACATACCAAGGTATGTTGGTCCTTGCAATGGCTAGTAGTATAGCGCTATATCTGGTCATCCACATAGAGCCTCACTCTGAAGCGGCCTACCCCGCGTAAATGGGACTGGTGGGCTCTCGGAACCCGAGACGGACCGAAATGACAAATGGAATTTTGTCAGGTAAAGTATACAAGATTTGGTTATGATACCTTGGTGTATTTTACGATACAAACACGGGTTATTAATATTCCGAAAGGACATCTCGAAGTGGTTTAGTGTATTATTATCTTAGGGTTACAGAATCAATCAAAGAGTATGAGTGGTGACACCGGTATCCGGAAGCACTATACCTAGGTACAGTGTCCTGTTGTCCTTCATGCCCAAAAAGCACAGCAAATACCCCGCTATCAAACCCGCGAGCACTGTCCATCCGTCATTAGAATCCTCGTCAAGCACACGACAGCATGGCAGCCGCGCTTCCGGATCATCACAATCAGTGAATGACCTCATCCAGCATCTGCGCCGGACCCAGGTCTCTCCTTCAACTAACGATGCGGCCTCTGTTTCTCACCAGCCCTTGACGCTGCGTACTCTCCATCCCTCTCTGAAAAATATCCTCGACGTGCCAGAAACACCGCCACCGCGACCCCGCCCAAATGCTCGACCGGTAGGCGGCCGATTCCTTCGTAGGATACCCGGCCCGCCGCCGCCGTCTAGTTGGCTACAGAATAGAAGCACCTCAACAACGGACAGAGAGCATGTCTCTGTAGGACCGGACCAAATACTTTACCGACTGGAACGACTCCCGGGCATTAGGTTTCCGCCAAAACATAGCTTACAGCATGTCTTGCTCAAATCAATGGCCGCAAACTGGACCTGGCATCTGGATTATGACAATGTATTTCTAGTGGAGATTCCGAACCGTCTGAAGCTCCTACTACTGAGTTACGTTGCCATTTATTCGCCAGATACTGTATCGACATCACGGGCAAATGATCTTGATCTGCTCTTTGGCGCACCAACGCCCGAGGGAGAAGACTCTGCTGAGGTCGGTTATGCCACTCGGCTAGATCTTAGTTCCGCTATAGGAAAGTGGATCAGTATGAGGGGTTTGAGTAGACATCTTCTCGTGTCATCGAGAAAGGAAAAGGCGCCAATAACAAAAACACAAGAAGAGGCCATCCCCGAATCATGGGACGACGCCGAACCTGCTGTAGACTCGCCTTTGTTCCAGGCGCCGTCTCATCTACTCCGGTTTCCGAATCTGAGATACTTATCTCTCGCTCATCCCGAGCGTGCAGTGGCTAATTGGGGTACGCTGGTCAATATGCTTTCTCACATCTCTACGATAACCCACCTGTCTCTTGCTCACTGGCCGACTCCAACGCTTACGCCGCACTTGGTAAACGCACGCGTTCTGCATCCATCGATTAGATCACTCACCTTTGCTGCCGGGGGCACAGATACCTATAGTGCTGATGAGAACAACTGGGTCGAAGCTGTTAATATCTTGCGCCGACTTTCCCGCGCAACCTATTGTCTCAAATGGCTAGACCTCGAGGGCTGCGGAGAATGGTTCAATGCCCTGAGCTGGGACGGACATACATTACAGGACGATGAGCCGTTTCAGACTCTTTCAACCTCGTGGAACGGCTCGTGGCGTGATGTTGAGTGGATTGGCCTTGGGCCTGGCTGGATTCCCTCGAAGCATCATCATAATACTACTGGCATCAACGATCCCTCGGAATCATATACCCCGCTCGTAGCATCTATACATTCTCCTGCATCCCAGCGGCGAGCGGCAGCACGCTTCGGGGATTTGGATGACGATCTAAGCTCTGTTCTTACAGACCAAGACCTCCGGGAGGCCGAGATGGCTCGCGAAAGGCAACGGCATATCAACGAGTGGAAAGCATATGAGGACACTCTTCGGAGGGCTCGCCAAGTCCAGAGACATATCCATCGTGTAAGGCGCGAAGCTGGAGGGAAGTGGATCCATTTCTCCTTTGGTGGTGAGGGGTTAGAGGAGAGACAGATACGGGAGACGGTAATGTCAAAATTCGATTCATAGAGACTTATAAATGTAATACCTAGGTACTATGGAAAGGCTAAGAACAAAGACAAAGAAAACATATTTATTGATATAATTATTTATTTACTAGCTAAACTTTTCATCTTCATTACTTCTTCCTTCCTTTCGCGTTAAAAGTCTTCAGCGGATCCAATTTCCTACCAGCGCTTCGTCTCCCTTTAGCCCTATTCCTCTCTCTCGCCTTCCGGATTCGGTTCTCGCTGGACTTCCCGATGTTCACATGATTTTGAGAGTCATCCGCCATCAATCCCTGTTTCCCCTTGGACGGCATCAAGTAATCCGGGACGTGCTTCAGATGAGGTTGAATCCTGACCGCTCGAATCTCACCATCGTGTCGCAAGTGTCGCAATTCATCTGGATTCTCCTCGAAGTGGCGGCGCAATTTCTCGGACTTGATCAGTTCCTGCCGGATCTCGCGTGCTCGCGCTTCTTGGATGGCAAGTCGGGTGACGGCGCGGAGAGCATCGGTCATTCGGTAGCGGAAGGACTCGACTTGTTTCATTTCAAAGTGATATGGTTTGACTTCGTGGCCGAGTTTGGCTTGCCGTTTGATGATCTTTGCTAGCACCGCTTCGTCGTATTTTGCTGTTGGGTAGCTGGTTGGTCTGTGTTTGCCGAATGATTCTTTGGGAACAACAAAAGATAGCGCCATGCCCGTTTTGCCGGCGCGTCCAGTACGGCCGATGCGATGTGTGTAGGATTTAGAGGTCGTAGGCAAATCGAAATTCAGAACGCAGGCGACGTTCTGGAAATCAATGCCTCTAGAGATGCCGTAATCTTTTTGCTTGCCGGAGAGTTTCTGCTTTTTGTTCCCTTTAGAATTGGAATCCTTAGCGGGCTGGACTTGATCATCGCTAGATTCATCTATTTCAGCCTCTGCGTCCTCCTCAACTGCATTGGATTCACACTCCTTCACTGCTGACGCCTTTTTGATCTTTTTTGTGCCGAGAACTTCTTGGTCGTCCGCGGCGATGATGATGTCGTAGACTCCTTTGTTGAATTCCTCGACAACATGTATACGGGAGTTTGCTGGTAACTCAGAGTTCAACACGCAGCTTTTGATTCCAAATTGCTCGAGGAAAAGCTTAAGACGGTAGCAACGGTCGATGTCCCCGACGAAAATGATGCACTTGCCCTTGACCAGCTGCAGCTTGAAAATGACGTATGTGAGAAGGAATTTCTCATCCTCCGCACAGCGCACAGCAAACTGGCTGATACCGCCACCCTCATCTTCCGTCTCGGTCAATTTCAAAATCACCGGATTTCGACAAAACAAGCCTTTGAGTGTGTCTACTTCCGCCGTGAGAGTTGCGCTCATCAGGAATGTCTGAACCCCTCGTGGAACAGCTTTGGACAAGGCATTGATATCATCTTCATAACCATATGAAAGCACCAAATCAGCCTCATCAATAACCAAGTGGGTAAGGCCGTCCAAAGACAGCGAGGAGTTATTGACGTTAGAGACTACCCGTGCAGGAGTCGATATGACAACGTCGGGGACATCGGCAAGCATGGCGCGCTGAACGGAATCAGACACCTTTTGCGTCAGATTCACGGAACGCACATCTTTGCCACAGTAGGATGAGAAAGATGTCACGACGCGCTGCACTTGCTCGGAAAGTTCTCTCGTGGGGACTAGGATAAGAGCTGAGGTCGCTTTCAGAGAAGGGTCAACCTGGAAAAAGAGTTCATGAGTTTTAGGCTCATACAATCTCTGTCCGCACAAGAAAGGAGAGGAAACATACCGATTTCTTCTGAAGAATGGATTGCAAAACAGGAAGAACATATGCCGCAGTCTTGCCAGATCCCGTCTTAGCCCGCGCTAGTGACACAAATTGTCAGATATTGAGCCCAGACGTTGACTTTGTATGTGGATAAGAAATGTTCTTTTATTTACCTAATATATCCTTTCCCTCGAGAGCCAAGGGGATAGCCTTGGATTGCACCAGGGTCGGCTTCGAGAAATTCTCCTTCACCAGCGCTTGGCGTAATCGCGGATCAAGACCGAGACTTTCGAAGGTGGCTTGGGACTCATTGTCTCCTTCTGGTACCTCTGTTGACGGCACGTCATTAACATCGAGCTTGCGCTTCATGTTTTCTTATTTCCGCGACGCGAATGCAAGCAGCGAAGCAGCGATGTTGCGTGACAAGATGAATCCGATTATTTTGATAAGGAGAAAAAATATTTTTGGAGATTGACGTTTTCCGCTTCACCGCCTACGGCTACGTTGACCCACCGGTGCCACCCCAAGGCACCAAGGCAGCAAGGCAGCAAGGCTCTCGCTGTTTACTCCTTCCGCTTCGCTTCGGTCTTTATCAATATCAATTTCTTCATTCATTCATACAACACGAATAAAAACAGGACAAAAATCAAACAGCGTACATCAAGTGATCGTTGCATCATAATCATCAGTCTCGTATGCGCCCAATACTCGACGCATGTAAACCCATTCCGTCGTTAAATACGCGCTGGCACGTCAACATGAAACAAAAACTTGAACGAATAAAGTTGAAAAGTTGAAAACAAACGACAAATACACTTGAGCGAAAAGAAGGCAGGCAAGATTACTTTCAGCGAAATGCTGACTGAAAGCAAATATTGTGTCACGTATGGCTTTGGGCAGAGCGTATCCTTGAAATGGCCGCATTTAGGCCACTTTCCGTTAATAACTGACTCCATTGTCCTACTGGTGTAGTCAGGATAAATTGCAGACAACAAGCATTAAGATGCCTTCATTCAGGCCGTGCCATGAATACTCACACATGTTAATATGCAAGCAATGCCTCGTTTACGTAGGCCATAAAGAACGCCATCGACGAGGCGGAAATGCAGCCAATGTTGCGGACGTCAAGATTATGTTCAATCGTATGAAGCTTCCCGAAGTTGATGCGCGACATGGGGTCTAGCCTCTCTTCGGGTGAATCTATACTGACAGCGAGCGCAGCACGCTGTAGTTGTGGTTCGTTTGGGTGCGTATAAGGCTGACCCTCACCCTCGTCGAACAGAACTGCATGGTGCCTGAGGTCGAGCCCTGGCTTCGCTAGCCCGCGTGCACCGTAGGTATATATACCTCTGTGTGGTTCGAAGCTAACTGATCAGTTATGTGCTGCTGTTCCACGGAAAACAATGGTACACCGAAATTGATCACTTACACGCAGGTGGAACTATTCTGCCCGGGGAAAGTCCTAATAACCGCCATTCGACGCCAAGAGCCGTATGCCATCTGACCGAAATTGCCTTGTATGAGTTCGCTGTTGCCACTGGCACTGGTAGCATTGCGTCCAGCGGTTTCATACCAGCGCACAACGAAAATCTGTAGTTTTGGGTTATATAGCAGCCCGGTTTTCCCAACAGCTCCTGAAGTACTCACCCTGCCAGGGGTGTAAAAATCGCCTCGTCTCCTGAGGAATCCTACTTGCGATGTGTTAATAAATCACCCATCTAACGCATCTTTACATGCCGTACCTCCAAGTCGAGAGCTACTCCGGCGTCTTGGATGTTCGCCGTTTGGCAAGGGTGTCTCCGATGACGGATGTGCATTATGCCCATATGAGCTTTGCTGATACCAACTGGATTCGTTGGATAAATGAGGCGACTGCTGTGACTGCCAATTCTGCATGGTGCTGCTGGGATGCCTTTTGTTGGAAGGAAGATGGATGTCAGCCTTCTTAATTGATAGCCAAATGACGGCATATTAAGACTCACTGCGATGGCTCTACTTCACGCGCAGGCACCATAGTTGACTGTCTTAATGGTGGACCGTAGCTTTTTACATTGCCCCATGGTTCTCTCGGGTTGGGGTTGGCTGGTGGTGGCGTTTGGGGTGGAGGAGGCTCGCTAATTTGATAAGACCATTAGCTTGCATCTCATGGGGATGACAATGGCGAACCTATTTCCATAGCCATGATTCTCATTGTCATGCTCAAGGTTGTACTGATATGGCGAATGCTCCGAGCCTCCATAACCTGTATGTAGTTCAGATACTGCAAGCCAGAAATGCATATCACCCAATCACGAGCCAAACCCTACCAGGGGAGAGATAGCATGAGCTTCTATGTTTGTTGTCCTCTTGACTCATTCCGTTTGCTTCCACGTGGTATACCATATGTAACAGATATCAGAAGCTCTGTAAAACTCGAAAGTAGCTAGATACAGAAGAGACAAAGAAAGGGGTTCGTTCCATGATCGATCCTCTCCCCCCCAACCCTGCTAATATACCCATTTTCTCCCAGTACTGCTACCTATGATAGAGCATGAGGCTCAAAACTCAAAGGGTATCGTCTTGACACGACCGACTGACCGACTCGTTGTTTCTGCCCAAGATTCAAGGCCCGCGAATGCACCAATGGCCGCGGCAAGATAAACACTGAATCTTGCCGCAGGTCTTCGGGAGGTCCCCAACTTGAGCGGTCAAAGGCACGGATGGTGTCACGTTGCATTTGATAGGAGGGATCAAGCATGGGAGCCTCGGAACGAGCGGATTTGCTGGTCGCTGATGGTGTGCCATCCCTCCTTCCTGTTTGGTCGGTGCGTGGTTGTACTAGAGCCGGCGTGCACTACGATTGCGAATAGGCCTGGTCAGCTGACTCAGGCCTGCATTCCCAGCGCGTTGGTGCGTTGTGTTGTGCATCGGCTAGCTCAACTCCTGCTGCAGAAGGATGTTGATCCCTACCTACACGCGAGATATCCCCCTTTGCTTTTCCACATCATCATCATCATCATCATCTCCACCACCACCATCATCACAATTGCCGCCGCCGCCCCTCCTAGGAGTTGTAAAGAGCCGCCTTCGACGTTGGCTGGTATCGACGCAGAGCCCGATCATGGCGATGAGCCAACTCCGCAAATGCCACAGCATGAACTTCGGCCCGGAATGGTGCTCTTATCCATTCGCTGAGCTGCAGAAAGGCACAAAGAGTCTACCTATAATACCGACCGCACCAGGTTTGCAGACCCCACCGCAGATGGCCGAAATTACACGTACACGTTGTCTTTCGGACCTGACTCGGATAGGTGAGGCGTGTGAGCGAATATCACCACTTTTCCTTGATAGTCAGGAAGGCGGCATCGACCACACACTCAGGAGCGGGGCTTTATCGTCTCGGGGCTCTTCCTTAGAGCTCGGGCAGATGAATAAATATGACCTCACCGCGTTTCATGACACTGAAATGGACAGCCATACCTTGCCATATGACGACGCCGCAGAAGTGTTCACCGACAGTAGAGAATTGCCAAATGGACCTGCTAGAGAACACAAGGAGCAAGATGATTATGAATTTGCAAAGACCAGCCTGCCTAAGCGGCTAACCGATGCTATTCAACTGGTAATCATGGACCAACAAAGAGTCTCTGGAATGCGAATCCAGCTCAGTGAAATGCGCTCGGGGCTGAACACAAGTAGAAATGCGCAAGCGTCGCGTTGGGCCGGCGCTGCAAGAGAGCTAAAGGCCTTACTTAGCAAAGCACAGTTAGAAGCCTCAGACGTTGCTTCTGTAACAGCACAGCTGCACGCTTTAGAAACAATAGATCAGTATTCGGATGACTACCTGAAGCAGGAAAGCTTCTACCAAGAATTTCAACGACAGTTGGAAACAAAAGAACATTACTTGCAGAGACAAGAAACCAAGCTTTCAGAGCTGTTCCAACGCTTCTCTTGGGAGAACCAGGTCCAAGGTTTGGACACCCGCTCCCAGGACGGCCGTTTTGCTGCTCATTTGGGAACTTCGCGTACTGGGACCTCACCTCACGATAATTCAAAATATGCGAGCACAAGTGGTAGTAGCCGTGATGGTATGGACCCACTAATTGAAAAATATCTTTTTTGTATGGGCGACGTACGCATCTATCGTGAGCGTTTGTACGACCTTTCTGTTGAGTATGCCGAAGTGACTGAAAGACAAGCGTCACGCACGTTAGTAAATTTGCCCCTGGACCAAGAATCCCAGGAATTCCTTTCCAGCTTCGACGCGGAACGCCTCAAGCTTGAGAGGATATTAAATGACAAGATACAAGCAGCAACAGAATCACGACTACAATGCGAGAGAGCGGGTCTTTCCTTGCCAGCGGATATTCAAGAAGAACTAACGACACAATTTGACGCTGCTATCAGACAAGGGCTTCCGCGAAATAGAGATATTTTATGGCTATCTGAACTAGATGACTGCAACCCGTTCTTTGCACTGGCAGATTCCGGGAAGTTTGATGCGTACCATTTCATCAATCTCTGGATATTCCACCAGTTGAGACATTCCACGTCTTCCATCCATCGATTCAAGGCTAATCCGCGCCTTCAAGGCCTCGGTCTCAGTGATGATTCTCTCAGCCAGTGGGTAATGAAATTGTGGTTTCGAGACCCAGTGCCAACGATTACCTCCCCTTTGCGGACAGAATTAACCATTGATGTAGAGTAAGGACATTGACATTGGTTTTGTGACCTAGGTATCTTTTCGCAATATTGAATTTGGCCCTGTTCATAGCACAAATTTTGGGTAGAGTACCTATGCGCCAGTATTGTGCAAGACAACTTCCAAGTTTGGAAATCTCCATGAAATTTCAGGGTTAGGGTTAGGGCTCCACTAGGTAGCTAGTATTATAAACTAGCCAAAATCAGATATCCGATATAATTTCTGACGCCTTTCCCCATCGGTCAATTTTAATCCGACTCCGTGGTTGGAGAGATCTCGCGCCATCGTTCTCGTCAACCGCAGGTCGGCAGCGGAGCAGCCACCTTGAGCACTCACAAACATGGTTGCACTGCGTTGTCTGCAGTCCGATGTCTTTGTAGACAGTTGCGAATGGATTCTCCGCTTGTCCGTCGGAATGGCAGACGGCAATCCTGCGAACGGTGCCGCAAGCTGAAAATCCGCTGCGACCACACAGTCCCCCAATGCGTCCGCTGCTCCGCGAGAAAGCTAGTATGTGTCTACGATTCGGCTCCGATGACCAAGAGATTCCGCCCGGCTCGTTTCCATGTGGACTCGGGCTCAGGAAGGCTTCGGGCGACGACCAAGGTGACGGATGCAGATGCGGAGGCTGACGCTGACGCTGATGCTGACGCTGAGACAGAGATTATCGTACCTACACCAATGTGAGTTTAGAATATGTCTCTCTTTTGACCCGCAACCGTCAAGCCACGTCCGCAATATCAAACTCACGTTCCTGGTATTTGTGTCCAGCCCAACAGATCGTGGCTCTGATAGACCACCTTCTGCTTCTCCTCTATCAATACCGCGAACACAGCCTATCGATATCACCGTCCCATCACCACAACGCGGGATTTTTCTCGGCCCTATTAGTTACCGGGCTCTTATGGAAGAGGGTCGGTGTAAGAATCAGAGCACCCAAGACCAGCTGAGTAGAGATGGCGCCCTGACAACAGGCCCTTCTGCTGTGACCACCCACACGATAGATTCCAAGAGCCTTGAACTGGGTTTACAGGTGGTCAATTTTCTCCAGAGTCATGTGCACTTATTGCGTAACCTGATGAACTATATCTACCGCGTAATACGGATGGCTGTTATCTCGCAAACATTGATGATGCCTGCAATCGACTCTCTCTGGGAGATCATAGATAGCTATGCAGTGTCAGATGACGATGGGAAATTGCGCACAGTTGTCCGTATATTTCAGAACTCTCACCAGTCCATACCCATCAAAAAGTCAACGACAGCAGGTGAATTTTGTCAATTGATCAGTGGCGAAAACTTGCGCTGGGAGACCATTGGCAATGTACTCATGATGGCCAGTGTATGTCTAGTTCATATTCATGACCGAGACCTCTCTCTTCTCGATCCGGAGCGCCGAACTAGGCATGATCTGATGGCCCCATTTCACGATATCACTGACAGCCTGGTGACATTGACTAATGCATCGCCGGTGGTGAATGAACTCGCTGTTTGTTTGAAATATAATCAACTGTTACTCGTTTTTCAAAGATTCGGAGATTCAAGTATAGCCCCTTCCCTCGTCATCTTCTATAGCTCGCCTCGGCTCACATCTGCAACCAGGTCAATACGTATATTCCGTATTCATGGAGCTTATTTCTTCCATTTACGCGACAGGTATCCATCAGGATAGCTCCGTAGCCGGTGAGTATCCTGGCTTCATTCATCAATGGCGTCGGAGATGCTTTACTGCCGTCTACTCAATGGATAAGACTCTTGCGACCATCCTCGGCAGACCGCCGTTGATACATCGATATTATTGTGTCCTGGATCCGTTGCTAGATATTGACGATGATCTGGTCGGCCCAGACCTGAACGACGAAGTACGGAAACTGGATCAGCATGGATGGAACAGCGATGGTAGACGTCGCCCTACCACTTTCATGCGTCTACGATATCTTCTTGCAACAGTCCGGGAGGAAATCTTAGAGCTTCATCTGGGAGTGAGAAGTGGCGATAGTGCTGATAAAGCTCGGTATAGTAAACTACCCTCAGCCCAGTCAATTAAAACTAACATTGTCAAACAGACTTGTGTTACAAAAATTACAGTGTATGTGGGAAAATTGTCCCAGTCAGATGAAGTATTCCCCCGAAATGTGGAATAATGCGTCTATGAGTACTCATGACATATGGTTCCTTCTCTGCTTTTATATTGAATATCTTTACTCCAAATTTTTGATCATTCAAATTACCGCTCAGGATCATACGCAAACTGAAAGCACGGATATCCTCTTTTCCGTGGCGAGAGATGTGCTATCGACCGTCTTGGTCTTTAATGAGCAGCGTGAAAGACTAAGAGAGGTCCGCAGTGACTTCTCCGGAATAGTGAGCTTCTTCGATAGTTGTCACCAGTATTATTAGATTAACTGACAGTCTTGGTATAGTTCCTCCCATATGGACTTCCCTGCGTTGAGGTTCTCACAAAGGAACTACTGCAGCGCTCTGTTCCTTCTAATCCTGCAGGAGCAGCAGCAGCAACAACAACAACAGTACCTCCTACTACGGCCAGCATACTCCCCCGTGCAAAAACAATCCGCGAACTCATGCTCTACATTTCATGTTTAAGCTGGGTGCCACGGCCAGGGAGTAGTAACTCTGAGTTCTGCAAAAAGGTGCAAGAAAGACTTTCACAGATTCTGGATCAAATCATTGATTCACCACACCTAATGCCATCATCAAATTCCAATGTGGCCAGCAATAACTTGGGTGCTCATTCTGGTGAGGATGGAGTAATTGCCGTAATTCCGGGCTTCGGCGCTAGTAACCAGGAGTTTCTTGATCCGTCCTCCGTCAATTGGACTAACGGGGCTATTTTTGATTGGGATACGGGCACATATTGGGATTCCAATAGATTGGATTTGTTTTCTGGACCAGTTCTGTGAAGCCGCTTCCAATATATATATACTCATTCTTGAAGCCATATTAGCATGGAGTTGACCGGAGTTTGGGAAATTTGATGATATGTTTAGTGAATTCCAAGATTCACGTGTCTAGAGGTTTCTCCAATGTCATCGAGAGTTTTAGATATGTGAAATTCTGTATGTAACTGGGCAAAACATTAAATAACGAGACATACCGAAAACATGCATTTTTAAAGTTACCAAAATGATCCACTCAATGTTCACTGCTACCTAGCCAAACGAACTGGACTAGGTAGCAAATCCAGCTTCTTGATATAGTAATTCATTTATAAACATCCACGCATAACGCTCTCATTGTCTATATCAAGTGATCCCAATGATTTCCCCGGACATCGGAAACATTCATTCTCGACTTGGTATATAGGTAGTTAACAGCCAATGGCAGTCTTTACTGCAACTTTCCTCCCTGACCAAGTCCAGCTTGAACTGCGGGCCGCGCAAGTAATTTATCGAGCCAAGCCTTTACATGAGGATAATCATCAGGATTGAACTCCTCCACACCATGAATCTTAGGAACAAGTCTCTGCCAGGAGATCCAGGCAATATCCGCAAACGAATACTTATCACCAACAAGCCAGGGACCATCATTACCCTCCGACACTTTCTGTTCTGAGAGATGCTTCTCCAAAACAGCTGTCACACGGTTAATTTCCTTTACATAGCGCTCAATAGCACTCGGCAGCTTTTCTGGATGGAAGTTCTTGAACCAAGCAGCTTGTCCATAATAAGGACCTTGCCCGGAGACTTGAAAGAAGAGGAATTGCTTGGCGTGATACGATTCTGGTGTTCCTGGGGGGAAGCTGAATTTGTATTCCTTGTCGTATTTCTCAATCAAATATTCAATGATTGCCCCGGATTCCCAGACCTTGATGTCCGTATTCGGGTCATAAATTGTTGGCAAGCGGCCATTAGGGTTGATGGCCGTGTATTCCGGTTTTTTGACGTCCGAGAGGGGGATGGGAATTGCTTCGTAAGGTAGCCCGAGTTCTTCGAGGAGAATGGCCACTTTAGGAGGGTTAGGGCCGCCTTTGCCCCAGACTGTGATTGGCTTGATCGACGACATCCCTTTTGTCTCGGCAGATAACTATCTAAGTGATGTTAAATAACAAGAAGCTCAACCGCTGTGCCTACCAACGTGAGATTTTACATAGAGCCAAGAGATACTTGATTAGGTTTTATAGTCAAAAACCAAGAAATATATTATTCAGCAAAGACCGAGACGCGAGAGGTTTCGAAGACATGGGGGGATGGAATGACTCTCAGTCGGCGTCGGCTCTCGGTGTCCAACTGCCCAATTTGGCATGGATTCAGAACGGCGTAATCAGCACCTTTTCAAGACATCCAAGTTGCAATTTTCTATTTGATTGGGCAGAAGAGAATGTTGTGATTTTATTGAATTTCCTGTACCATTACCTCTTTAAGCTCATTCATTGTTTATGGAAGCCATCACCAATTCGCTAGATGCTTGTAGAGACCGAAGACCTCGGGTTTTAGGGTTGTTCCTCACCCACAACCTTCCAAAGTTGGAAAACGTCGGGATGACGATAGCTACATTAAGCACATATAGCAAGTTACAGTCTTCCGCCTGTGAGTTTTCATCATTTTTATCATATCTAACCTTGCGAAAATGATATTGAGACGTACATATATATCCTTCCTCGTCATCATCAGTAAGCACGGACTTTCTTATCCCGGTCAATACTACCTCGCAAAAGGCTGCTCTCGATATTGAAATTATCGACAATTGGGAGATTGATGGCTACATCTTTAATTCCACTCGCCGAGACTCCTTGATGGCCTTTCAGCCTTTGTTGGAGAGATGAATGCTCCTGCTGAGTACCAGTATTGGTGTTACCTTCTGTAACTTCGGTTTATGAATCAACTCGGAATTTTAAGATAGAAAGAGATTGTATGATTGTATGATTTCTACCTGTCTAAATAGACACAAACAAAGAATGGATAAAATCTACAGCACGGTGTTACTTTTCCTCTCCCTCTCGAAATATTCCTCACAAACTTTCTTGATATCACTTCCATAAACGAAATCCAAGAACTCTGACGATCGTCTTCCTCCAAGCCCATCCCTCGACATCAACTCTCGTAATCTATCATTGAAACCCTCTCGACTTTTCAGTCCCGATTTCTGAAGAACTAACTTTTGGCTGTCACGAAATTCGAACCTTAAAAGATAAGCAATCATTTGGTTAGTATCATAAAGAAGACATAGGGATAAATTCAGACTTTACATTTTCTTGTAGTACGGTGCCCTAATCGAATTAAATACTCTCAGAGCATCTGCAGGAGTTCCAGAAATCGAACGAGCATACTCGATAGACCGAGCGAGTGTCCAGCTATCTTCCATTGCAAAAGCCGAACCAGAACCGAACCCACCTTATTGACCATCAGCAATTGCGTTTGCGTTTGCGTTTGCGGTTCTGTGAGAAATAATAGAGCATACCTGCTGAGGGATGGCTTGCGTCTCCAATAAGGACCAGTTTATCCCAACCGGTGAGGTTCTCTATATATGGTCCTGCATATCCAGAGAACTCCCTCCATCCGCCTTCTGGAACTTGCTTAATAACTTCCACCATTCTTGAATCATAGTCCTGTAACACGGTATAAGCTATGCGATATTTGAAAATGGTCTTTACCTTCGATTTTAGGTGAATTTACCTGAAAACGCGATAGCACCTTCTTGTTAGCAGCTGGTTTTCCCCAGCTAACCGTTTGCCCTGGAATTTCGGGCTCGTTAACCGAACGGCACGAGACTTCCATATATTCTAGATTTGACAGTTCATCTACAGGCGACATATATATTGTGGAGCCGGCACCACGCCACCAATTCGTGACTGTAAGTGAGAGATCGGGGATATGAGATATCGCCGAAACAGGCACCAAAGTCCTCCAGCCTACAGAGCCTAGTTTCCGAAGGTTGATTAGACGGGCCCTGAACAAGACGAAGTTGAAAATTGCGTACCAACATAATAAAGCTTATAGTTGGGATATATATGCTGTCTTACTACCTGTGTTTCAAAGTGATCGTGTTAGAATAGGGACGTGATATACAGTTTGTCCAGGCAGGGGAGTAACTAACAGAGCGAATTCCATCCCCTCCGACGACAATATCCGCGGTCGTTTGAAAACCATCCTCAAAAATCAATCTCACGCCCCTTTCCTCGAGGTTCTCCAAGGTTACAAGTTTCTTGTTGAAATAAATCATATCTTTCGGAACCTCGGCGTACAGGGCATTCTGAAGTCTCGATCTTCTAACCCTTCGAGATTGATAGAGATCGTTTGGATCGTGCTTGAAGCCGGGGTCAACGACTTCTCCGGTGTAAGCATTCCTGAAGGCCGGAAATTGTTAATCTGTGTGCTTTTATATGATAAAGGGGTTACTAAAAAGAATCCTCACCTCTGCACGGTGGGAACTGTCGATGCACCTGTAACTCCTTTTCTAGCACCAAGGTACTCCAGGACTTTCCAGCCGTTGTGGTTGATGCTGATACCTCCACCGAGTTCTGTTATTGTGGATGTTTTTTCAAATATACGCACATAGACATTTGGTAGTTTAGAAAGAGCAATTCCAGCAGACAGCCCGCCAGGCCCACTGCCAATTATGGCAATACTGAGCACTTCTTCGGACGTAATAGAGGGCATTATGATGAACTAGAAACTGACCGGGTGAGCAAGCGTGATAAAGGCAGCATGTCGAACGATGGTCTGTCGTCTAAGTATATATTAACATGCGAGAATAACCACTAATGGTTTTTTTTTAAACAAAAAAACTAAAAAGGAGATACTATATTATTAGTTATCAGTGGCACCATCCTCGTGGCTTGGCACGTAACGTGCTTATACGCGTCTTCATAGATCTCTTTCATCGGAAGACCATATGTACTCGGTGGCACTGAGCCTAGGCCATAGTTATGGGCACTTATCCAAAACTCCCAAACTGGGATCCCAAGATGTCGCCAACTAGCCAATTAGAAAACGCCCTACATATAGCTAGTGCATATTTTTAAGAATATGGGATAATGTTATGTAGGTATCGGCGAGGAGAGCTCGCAGAGACAAGCAACAAGAGCCAAAGAATCATATCATACGTACAAATTATCCTCGGCGTTACGAGACTCCCCGCCTAGATTTGCTGAAAATTGCCATCGGTACGGAGTAAATCAGATAAGGCAGGTTTCTCGTATCCTGTACATACTATGTAGTGGGGCTTTAATTCATTTTTTTGGTACGGAATAAAATTCCCCAAAACGGACATGTCAGACTACATAGGTATAGATAGATAGATATCTAGAAAACCTTTCAAAATTGCGTCTTTTAGAGAAACGATCACGTTTATCTCAACAGGGAAGCAGTGTTTACAAAATGGCTCTTATTGAAAGATATAAGACCCTTAGCGAGAGTCATGGATATTCCAGATGGCGACTGAACAACAAACTATCGCCAGGAAGAGACAATATCTCGCGTTCCCAGGTTAAATCAAATACTGCAAACAGTTAAAAATGTCGACAAATGCAGAGGTTCTTGACCTCGAGACCACTCAAGTCTCAGAGAAGAATAAGGCAAAGAAGAGCTGGAGAAGTTATATCTGGGACAGTCTTGATAAATCCTCTGAGGAGAGACTGTTGGTATTGAAACTTGATCTGACATTGCTGACATTGGGATGTTTGGGTATGCCATACCTCTCCAAAACGTCTCTTTCCGGATTATTGCTAACTAGAAGAACTATAGGCTACTTTACAAAATACCTTGATCAGGCAAACTTGACAAACGCCTTCGTGTCTGGAATGTATGCAAACTCTTTGCTCTTGACAAAGGATAGAATTCTAACCACCTCAAATAGGAAGGAAGACCTCAATATGTTTAAAAACCAATTGAATTACGCGAGCACTTGCTTCACTGTTGGGTATATCGTTGCTGAAATCCCGAGCAATATAATCCTTACCAGAGTTCGGCCGTCGATTTTCATACCCACATGCCAGGTAAGTGAAAATTGCTATCACACCTTGCTCATAGTACTGCTTATTGACTTAATTCTAAGATAATCTGGACCGTTCTTACTATGTGCACTGCTGCTTGCAAAACTACAACCCAGCTCTACGTGCTCCGATTCTTTGTTGGTGTGTCTTTTCTTAACTTCATGTTACATGTTCAAAACCGAATTCATCCTCTGACCGGCTATTTCAGGCGTTGCTGAAGCTGGATACTATCCCGGCATGAATTATATGATCGGCTCCTGGTACCGCAAAGACGAGATGGCGAAGCGAGCGTGCATCCTCAACGCAAGCGGTTCAGCCGCACTTATGTTTTCAGGTTTCTTGATGACCGCAGTGGTCCATTTGGGTGGAAAAGGTGGACTCCCAGGATGGAAATGGTAAATCCAGCAGCAGTCGATTGAGGTGCGTTCCAGATTAGTACAAGTGGCTGACTCACCCTTTCTTCAAGGTTGTTCATCATGGACGGCGTGATATCTTTTCCTATTGCTATTGTTAGCTACTTCTTTCTGCCCGACTCACCGGAGACCTCCCGTGGTTTAGTATTCAAGCAAGACGTGAGACATCTAATTGGAAGCTCTCTTTCCTGATCAGCATAAGCTAATGTAAACAATGCCGGCAGCAAATTACCCTGGCCAAGCAACGAATGGTGCTCGAAGAACGTCGTCTGAAACAACCCATTACATGGGCAAAAGTAAAGAAGATTTTCTCATCTTGGCATATTTATCTTCTCAGTTTCTATTATATGTGAGTAGGGAAGAGGGCCTCGAAGAAACATCATCATCCTTACTGACTTCCACACAGCATGATCAGCGGAACAAGTGGAACTCCCATTTTCGCACAATATCTCAAAGACCATAAGAATCCCAAATACACTGTTCAGCAGATCAATCTATACCCTACAGGAACGTATGCAGTTCAGGTATTCTCTGCACTGGTCTTTGCATGGGTGTCGGATGCATTCTTAAATGGACAGCGGTGGGGAGTTCTTCTCTTTGGAGCGGTATTTTGCCTTTACCCTCTCTATTCCACTTATTTTTCTCTGAGAGCAACTAGTTATACTGACACTGTATACGTAAGATTTCTAACCTCATCACTATGGGCTCACTCGCCGGATGGAATATCGCTGAGGGCTGGCGCTGGGCCTGTTACTATCTGGCCGGTATACACGTTGGTTCGTCGGGTATAGTCTTTACGTGAGTTTCGTTTCGTCTTTCCATTCTAACCAATTATATAACGGTATCCACTCTAACAGCTGAATAGCTGGGCAAACGAAATCTGTACCGACGACACCGAAGAGCGTGCCCTCGTTCTAGCAACAATGAATTCAATGGTTAGTGTCGTCGGGGCTTGGCTTCCACTCCTGGTCTGGCAGCAAGTCGACGCTCCAGTATACCATAAAGGATTTATTACGGCTACAGTGTTCGGCGCCATTGCTGTCATCGTTATTCCTATCATGAAAATACTTCAGGACAAAGAGACAAAGGAGTAAGATTTCTATAAGGCGTTCAATAGAAATGTTAACAAGCGGAGACTAACCAATATTCTTTCTAGGAGACGTCAACGTAGAGAGGTAGATGCAGATGGGAGTGTAGTGGAGTATGAAGATGTGAAAGTGGGAAAGGGCTCAGAGTAGGAAGATATGTGTAAATTACTACTCGCTCCGTATCTAGGCGTAGAATGGGTGCAGAACTTGAAGAATAGGAGAAGATGACATTCTAATTCGAGAAGTCTCTGGGGTACTCATTTGGCATATAGGAATATAGGTGTTGGATAAAAAAGAGATTAACCTGGTAAAAAGGAACTGGAAGACTTAACTTTGGGCCATTACGATTTGTTGGCTCGTCTGTCGTCAATTATTTAGATGCAGTGCATATTAGAACTAGATATTAATTATACGCGCTATATAAGTAGACTTAATCCTTCCAAGGTCGGCTGGGCATCTACCTGGAAAAAACTCCAGACCGAAATTCGGGAATGGATATTTCCTAATATGGGAAGGTGTTGTATTCTACAATACTGACGGGATGATTTTGCGCCTCCCATCGGATTAGCATTAACTCGTCAGTCTCGTGTTATACTTAGTGCGCTAATTAAAAACATTGGAATTTGTTGAAATCTATTGGGATTGGAGGGAGACATAGGATAGATGAATATCCCGTTCAAGTCAGCTAACTAGTTGGTGTGGCACATGCCAATTGCATTTTGACCGTGCAAAATTTCTAGCCATGTAAAAGAATTAAAAATTTTAGCGAAAATCTCTGAGTCGACTCATCAGTTTCGTGTTGTGTCCCGTGCAAATAAATGGCAATTGATACTCAGTATCCACGTCTCACGACGGATCCCGCCATCAATGCTATATCCGCCTTCTCTGAAGTGATAAGCTGCAGTGAAGTGAAAGAGGCGCCATTGTATTTCGCCTGCGAGTTCCACCAGCTTAGTTAAATTCAAGCTTAAAGAAATAGAATGCAGAGACTTGCACATCCAGACGGTTTGTTTGTCGTATAACGGTTCCCACGTTGTGAAAAAGAGGAAAACAAATTCAATCGATTCAACACACAAAATGCATATATATTAGTGAAATAAGAAAACGCATAAATGGTATCACTTTCAAATCATATTGGGTCCATTCCTCGAATCCCTTTCTCTCGTAAGTCGATATTTAGGACTATCCCACGAGTGCGACTCGGAATACTTCGTATCTGCACTTGTACTGGAGTCTTTTCGAGGAGGATCGGGACGTTGGCGTCTATGAAATCGTTCATGATCGGAATCTGGGCTCGGAATAGGATATAGCGTCCCGGGAGGTGACGCGGGTAAAGTAGAGGCACGTCGAATTTGCTCCATTTCTTCTTGCAATTGGGTCACTTGGCTTTCTAAAGCCTTTCGTGCCGTTTGCTCTCGGCGAACCAATGTGACCAAGGCGCTGTATTGCTCGATTGATATGCCGTGAAGGTTGATTGAAGACCAAGAACTTGCTTGCAAAGGAGGCGGCTGTGTATAAATAATGTTTGGGCGTAGCGTTGAAGTACTGATAGGGCGATCACCTCCACCAAAGGAAAGAGAGCTCTGTGACGAAGTCTCACTGGCAATAGAAGACGGATTATTTGAGGCATCTACATCCGATTTATTGTCATTTGCAAGGTCAGCTACCGGCTTTGAAAACACGTTGTTCTCAGTTCCTTGTAACTTGGCTATCGCGAACTCCAGGTCCATAAGTTTAACCTCAAGTGTCGTCAATCGCTGTTCAACAGTAGCATCAGGGTCCGCCATACTCGCTATGAGGTTTTCAAGTTGAAATGGAGCTGATATGGGTTCACGTTTCGGAGTATCAGTGCTGTTATTCTTAATATTCTCCTGACCCTCCAAGTCCGACGTTACAGCGGCAGGGATATTGGAGGATGTGCTAGTCGGAGGTTTTTCCGCTTGAGTGTCATTTTCATCAACTTCGAATACACTTGTCCTCCAGAATTTAATTTCATCACTGCGTCGCCGCCATTGGATCGGCGACATTCGGTGATGCCGTACAAGTTCTCGTAAGGCGTCAGCACTGCGTGATCTTCGATGAGCTCTGAAACTAGGTTGCGATTTCGACTCCTCATGATCCTCGCGATCCTCGTGTATCTCATTGATGGCGCTCACTGGTCGCGAGCTTGTAGGAGAAATAGTCGAGAAAATTGATTTCTTCATATCGTCATCTTCGGTGAGAATGAGACTAGAAAGCGTCGCCCTTCGTCTGATGACCTGATTGGGGATTTCTATCCTCTTATCTTGGCTCGGCAAAGGAATATGATCTGACGACACAGAAGAAGGATGGCTGACCGCAAGCGACTTTTTTCGGTCACGTGAATAAGGCCCAATGCTCGAGTCAGATGGTTCCTTTGTTTCAAATAACATTTGACTCGGCCCTCTAATCAAATCTACAGCCTTTTCTCTGTGTATCGGTGACCTTTCAATAACATCCTCGTCGTCCAAATGGCTTTGTCGCCTTTTCCCGAATAATTTCCGCATCACTATTTTCAAAGTGCTAGCGCGACGTCGATGAGAGAATGGGTCGTTTGATGCGTTAGAAGAAGTAGATGCATGTGGATTATGGGAGGGAGATCTCCCATACGCTCTCGTCTGTGAAGAGGCTATCACGGCCGACGAGTTTGACTCCCGAAAAGGATGAATTGGAAGCGCAGTAATCTGTTGGTCTAGTATGGGTGATACCTGAGATGTTGGTCTTATTTCTCCTCCGCTTTGAACTGCAAGTGCCAGTGTTGTCTCCATATTACCGCGGTAAGGCCCGTTTGCCAATTGCATGGGGTTGGCAATATCTCCAGTGAGTGGTGTTGAGGCCGTAATGCTAAATACTCAATTTTTAAATAGTGGTTTCGATGTGAAATTACCTGTCGCGACGAAGTTCGTAGTCGTTAATTGCATGGTAACCACACGGTTTGGCAGAGTCAGACTGATAAATGTACGGTAGAGTAAGAGTCGAATAAAATACGCAGTACTCCGTAGGATCTAGAAACTTTCGGGTGAAGAAAGAAAGACCGAAAGAACGAATGAATAAACGAATGTCGTGAAAAGGTCCACCTCCTAGGTAGCTTTCGAAGCTTGCCGACCGGATTTGTCGAGGGTCAGACAGGATAGCGAAAGGGGTGTGTGCAGAAGTCTAGAGTGCAATTATTTGCATGAGCTGTAATCGCATCGACCATCTAATACGGAATGGCTGTGAGGTCTTCATATCCAAATATATTGGCCCGCCATATTTGGTCGTATTCTTCTCTCGATGTTTGTTTCCAAAGGAGAATTAGAGGTGGTCGGCTAAACCGTCGCAAGCGCGGAGCCGACGGACTTCAAAGAAGCGATAGAAAGTCGAGTGAAAGAATGACAGAAGCGAAAAAGAAAAAGAAAAGAATAGCAAACAAAGACAATGAATGACAATGAGAACGCTGCGTGATGCAGAACTATGACAGTTGTCAGTGGGAGATGTTAATCTAGAACGGCTGGAGTTGGTGCGGGCCGCCGTCTGCAGCTCGACCAAGCAAGGGGTTGAAACTTGCTAATCGCGGCTCAGATATTGCACTGGAACAAGCGGGGGTGCGTGCAGGGGCACTATCTCTCCTAGACTCCTACCTTGTCCGTCCACTCTAGTCGAACAACCAAGAAGAACGAAAACTTAAAACCTGTTTCGACGAAGAGTGCAGACGGAATACTCCGTAGACTTCCCACAGAAGGAATAGTTGCGTGTGTGTTGGCCATGAGTAGAGCTGCTAGAGCATATCACTCGCTGTGGCAGTAAGAGTGTACTATCTGGACGGCGCGTGTGATTGGCTGCGAGCACGGGAGTCGGGACGGAGCGGGATGGGTCTTCCCAAACAACATCCGACCAATCGATAGCGTTCATGCGATGGAAAATGGGTCCGCATGGCCCACACTATTGCTTGGAATGGGCCGGCTAGCCTAAATATGGACTAGTGCGTATTACCTTGAGACCGACTCCACCACGTCCACGTTTTACCTTTCAGTCTTTCACCGTCTTTCTAAGCTTCGTACGGAGTAGAAGCCTGAGGGAAGTTGGAACTCTGTAGGCCTCAATCTCGCACACATATTTCCTCCTTGTATCCTTGACTCCTTGGAGAGAGAGAATTTCCGAGTCCCAACTCCATTCCCGGGACCGTAATCTATCCGAGTTTAGAAACAACCAACCTCCTTGGACAGGTATAACACGTATAACACCGGCCGCATCAAACGGTCTTGGAGAAGCAGGTGCCACGTTGTCGTGCTAGGAAGTTAACGACGCAATAGCCACCTGGCCAGATCCGAAATCATGACCAAGTTTAGGGACTATACCCTATACGTATTAGTACATACTACAAAGTAAAAGTGCGGTGGCGGCCAAAACGTGCGGAATCATGAATGGGCGGGGGCGGCTTGAAGCTCGACCTCTCAGGAGGCAGGACCGTAGATGCCTGCTTCTAGTGCTGAGCTTTGTGTTGAAAACAAATCGACAACACTTCCGTATCGGTGAATTAATGCCTGCCTCGTGTTGTCACTGATGTGGCATGCACTTCATTGCACGCTAAGGCCCTGAGTATGATCTGCGCCATTCCGTGCATATTCTGAAACATTCTTCATCGAGCCAGCAGTACTGAGTAAAGGAATGTGGACAGGCGAGAGCTCAGGCCATTCAATCATTCAATTAACATCGTCCAAATTGCGAGTGCGACGCTGATTTCCCTAAAGTTAAGAGAGTTTCAAGCTTGTTGCATAACTCTGCGGATTTACATAACCCGAGTGTGCGAGAAGAGTGACGACCTAGGTAGCTTCTAAGCTTGGAAGGCGCAGATGCTCTGCCTGGCTTATCTCATCAAGCTACCTATAACGTAGGATGGGTTGATTTATGACTTTGTTTGATCAAACGATGAAGACATTCTAGGCCAAAGTTAGACCTAACTAAACAGTCGGTCAATATCTGCGTGTCAACTATACCTATGCAAACTTCATGCGCTTGCATACGCATCACACACTAATCCTTCTAGAAACCTTGGAAGTTTTATGACGTGTCACTATTTTAGGTATTGCTAGGCTAGTTCCTTTAAAGTACATCCACTTTGGGCACGGGGTTAAGCACTTGGCTGCTTCGTCAAGCTCAAGCTCAAGCTAAAATGTTTTAGATGTGAGAAAGCACCTAGAAATGTATGTAGAGAGGTCGTAGCGCGGGAGCGCCGGGACGGCGATCACGTGCTGACACGAAGGACTCCCTTTCCTAATACGGTTAGCGTATGGGAGAGAAAACTCTGCAGTGCTCAGAGTCAGATTCCTGAAGGTTAGACAATGCAGTACGAAGCAGAGCGCCTAGTTAGTTGTTAGTGAATCTACTTGTTGGGACACAGCTTGGCCTCCGCGAGTCGCTTCCAGGTAACATGTGTTATTAGTGGTCCATATCCGATCCCATTTCTAACATTAGACAGTATTTTCAAGCATATTAACGACTATAACTTCGTAAACGGGTCATACTATCCATGTAGGCAATACATACTGCATAACCTATCAGCCTATGGACTCTGAACATGAGCATACCATACCTAGGCGACGACTAAACTACTGCATTTGTCCACCTCTCGCTTTTCGACGACTGGCCACATAGTTCACAAAGAAATATTTCTCATTGCTACAACACATAGTAAAAGCTTCAACCTTTCCCAACACTGCTCTCCATATGGAAAAAAAAAACGAAATAGTCAACATTCATTGCTCCCTTTGAGATCGAAGATATTGACCGTAACGATCCTCAACAAATGGACCGGGCAATACTTCTCCAAAGACATGAATAAGCATGTATATGAAATTTATAAACTCGTCAAAAATGTTTGAAATTTTATGAGGAAAAGAAAGCTTTACATGCATATATGCATACCTCCAACTTTCAACAGCGTCTGCAATATCTCCATGAGAGATTTTCGTCATCCTCATCATATGCATACTGCACCAAATCCATCAGGTCCCGTCTTCCAGAACTTCTCGCATGTTCGCTGAAGGATCGAAGGCGCTCTTCTCCGTTTCTTCTACTGTATCTATATTCTCTCCCACAATCTCGTTGATTGGGGTGACGACCTCGATACCCAGAATAATCATAGTCGACTCCATAATTCGTCTGATAGTTGTCATATCTTGAACTCCGTTCTTCCCTCACAATAGCCGGAATCCGCTCTAAGGGCATTTCTGTGCTCCGGCTTGTTGTCACCCCCGTCAACATTGTTGCTTCGCCTATGCCGAAGGTGCCACATCGGCGCAGTCGTTTATTGTTATAGGCAGGCGGACAGGGAGGGTTCATCATGGAATAGTTGTTCGCCGATGCCGAAGCTATTCCCGTCGTATAATAGGTATTTGTGGACTTGATTCTTCGTCTTTTATTGGTGTTACTTCTGCTGCTCCCAGAAGTAGGAGAAGAATTCGGCGATGAATAGGCAGAGAAAGAAGACATCGATCCCACACCGATAATCGGCTGGCCGATTAGAGATCGATGAGGTCTATACGGAGGAACAATGTACATAACCATTTTGGAGAGATAGCTCCATAAGAATTGTTGCAACTTCGATGGGAGAAAGAAAGCAATATGTTTAACGAGTTTTGGCTGATATGGTACATATCGTTT
Source organism: Trichocomaceae sp. PYS4502 (assembly GCA_023625875.1). Lineage (NCBI taxonomy): Eukaryota > Fungi > Ascomycota > Eurotiomycetes > Eurotiales > Trichocomaceae > Trichocomaceae sp. PYS4502. The sequence continues at coordinate 29,023 of JAMAFX010000084.1, forward strand.
AAATATGAATTGATGCCAGAGGAAACTGGGATGGAAATAAACGTAATAAAAGATCCATTCACATGCTACGCTTATTATTTTTTTTTTCTCATTGTTTCCCGCTACTATTTTGTTCATATGTGATCTGTTGATGTCAGTTCCTGCCCGTGACTCTTCTTGGTGACTATCCGTTCCATCATCTGATTCGATCTTCTGTAAGTTGACCTCGTCATGAGTAAGCAGCAACGCCTACATGTAAATCTTATTCCAAATAAAATTATTTGAGTCGTTATTAAAAAATGCCTAAATCCTAATTTGAGAACAGAGAAGCAGATTTTGAGATTTAGACGCGATCACAGTAGTAAACTACTGTAAACCACAAAATTACTCGATTTGGTAATTATTCAGGCTTGGCGTTTAATAGTGATCTATTATTTGCTGGGACTCGGGGACCGGAATTTTATTTGTATAACACTAGATTTAATAATTAAAAATATCTATTTTGGTGAATACTGTGTTGTATCACGAGAGCCCTGTCTCACTTACCTACTGACAAGTGCATTTGCGTTCAAGGTCACAGTACACGACCTTACTCGAGCAAGGAGTGCTTATTTCTTTATAACTTGAGTCATTTATTAATCATTATACACATTTTTGATTGATTGGCAACTTAATGTCATATCTTGGTAGGGTGAAGAGGTTCGTCAGGCGGTCTAGCCATCATGGTCTTGCACGATTTCAGTGCTTAAGATAAGATCTACTTAGGGCTAACATCGATACCGAATCGTTTTGCCAAAATCAACCACCTAATATTTTATGCCATAGAAATGGACTTGTTCAAAGGACGACAAGCAGTCATTACTGTGCATCTTTAATTTTAAAAATGTATTTCGCATCGGGTTTCAGATCGAAGCTCTTTCCTTCAACCTAGCACGAGCATCAGTAACTGGGCGAGAGTAGTTCCATGTCAACTCCGTATGCTTTCAGATCACTTCTTTAAGAGTCAAATTTCTACTCTTATCGAACTACCACGGAGCCTTGATAAACGTGGGAGATGCAACGAGTTGTCTGCCCGACTGAGTTATAACTACGAGCACAACTGCAGTTTCTGCTCCATCAAATCCGTGGCAGTCTCAAAACTCCCAAGAAATTGCCCCGGATATCCATTTCATCTACTACCTTGGATAGTCTTTTGTTGGCAATGTTGTCTAAGTAGTGCACTCGTACGGCACTAGCAGCTATACCTACAGGAGCTCGCTAGCATCGGGATACCGAATGTCTGCATGTTCTTCCAAGAAACCCATCCAATTCTTCAAGAACTTACTTCCCCTGCAATATCATTAGGAATCAAGGGTTGAAAAATGATACGCCAAGGAACAAACATAACTCACTTGCTAATTGTCTCGGAATCTCCGCAGACGCATAGATGCCTTTTCGGACGTGTCATGGCAACTGGAGGGAAATATATTAGTAAAGATGCCATCGATATACGAAAGAAAAGCATGTTTATTACCATTCAATCTGCGCTTCTCTCCAAGAAATCCGACCTCGCGCTTCTCGTTACTACGAACTAAGCTAACAACAATAGCTTCTTTTTCGCGTCCCTGGAACCCATCAACACTTCCAATTTCGATAGTCGGATATTTCTCCTTCAAAGTCTGCGCAATTAGTGCAACTTGCGCATTGTACGGTGTTACTACTGCAATATCATCTGGTCGGACACCAGCATCGATTAAACTCTCAACATGGTTGATAGCCAGTTTCGCCTCCATTTCGTTACTTTTACTCTCGCTGAGTAAACCACCTTTGACTGGCATGTCTTCGTCTTCCGCCTTCTCAGTGAAATCGCCCCCTTGTGTGTCTATAAAAACGAGAGGTTCCTTAGTATCGTCTGTTTCATCCACATCATATGGCAAATCCTTCAACAAACGATCCTTCACAGAATCTGCTGCTATCAGTTTCCCTTCGTACAGTTCATCGGATGGAAATTTCATTATCTTTTCGTGCATTCGGTATTGCGTTGTGAGCATTCGCTTAATAGATGGGCCATGGAGAGCGAGAAGTCGATCAAACATGGTAATCTCAAGTTTTAATCCTTTGAGTGAATTTGATGAAGAATCATTATCTGCTTCCTGCGGACTAGTTTTACTGGATTTCTTCTTTTTCTCCGTATCGCTTGATTTAATCGTAGGCGGCAGCTGGAGATGATCGCCTGCTAGCACAGCTCGTGATGCATGTAATAGAGGAATCCAACACTGGGCCTCCAAAGCCTGACTAGCCTCGTCGATAATAACAATGTCAAACTTTTGGTTCTTGAGTTGATGACCACCAGCACCATGCAAGGTAGCAAGAACAACTTTACTTCCTGTAACGAGATTTTCGACACATCTAGATTCTCTTTCTCTGAATTCTTTTCGCAGTTCTTTCAAGTCGCCATATATTGCTCGTCTCTCCCGCCCATTCCTAGTCTTACGAATGCTCGCTTGCTTTTCGTCGATCTCTTTTCTTACATCTCGCACGATCTCCGCTGCTTCGGAAGTTTGCGTAAGAACTTCCAGAGAGTGGTCTAGCACCGACGGTAAGAGTCGACCTGGATGTCCTATCCTTACAATCGGGACTTTGTGAGGCGTAAGGCGTTCGACAATGTTGTCGACGGATACGTTGGACGGTCCGCATACGAGGATCCTCATATTTCGGCGAGTTAGTTGTAAAATTAATTCGATCAATGTATGGGTTTTTCCAGTGCCGGGAGGCCCATGAATCAATGCAATCTCCTTCGACGCGAGTGCAAATCTGATTGCTTCCTTTTGCGAATCATTTAGAGTTGGGTCGATGAAATCAACTGGGCCAATGGCGTCGTAATTTGGAGATGACGGCGATGTATGGCCGAAGAGGACTCGCATGAAATACGTATAGTTTGATTCAGGCATTTTTTCTATTTTCTCCATTGTCTGATTCAGGCGCCTATGCGTCACATCATTCGCCAATTTGACTCTGGCAAACGAGGAATAAGTTAGCTCTCAAACCCCCGATTTCGTATGGTATAGACATACAGCCAAAGTTTCTTGCCCCAGAGTTCATCTATTGACTCCTCCTCCGCTTTTGCATTTGCCCCACCGCCAGTTTGACCGAATGCTACAGACAGAGCCTTTTCGGAGACTCTAGTCACGACGCCTTCAGCTCCATTTGACGAAGTTGACTTATTTCCTCCGACTTCTTTGCCTTCTTTTCCAGATTTCCTACCGGACGAGATTTCAAGTATTCGCACCACATCCCCCACCCGTATACCATGGGCGCCAAAGCGAGGCGTTCCGTCGCCATCAGCAGTGGCCGCTGTAGTGGTGAATGCGGCATCTGGAACGAATTCGCCGACAATTCTTCCACCCATGCCAGTACGACACTGTTCCAAAACAATGCCTGTTAAGGCATATCCTGTAGCTTGTAATGTCCGTCGAGTTGAAGGAGACACCGTATTCGTGGAGCTAGTTGCGAGCGCTGATGATAGTTTCTCGGCTTCGTGTTCTTTCTGTAACAGTTTACGCTGTGTTTCCGCGAAAAGCGGGATGGGAACTGGAACAGAGGCCATTTTCAGGATGAGATAGAAAAGTCGAAAGACATGGCCTTTATATGCTAGTATATCTAGGTTATGGCAAGTAATTTGTGCGTGTCAGAGTAAATCCGCCGTTTCAAAATTATGACGAACCAAAAAAGATCTAAAGTTCCCCGCATGCGTTGGAGACATCCCCGCAACCCTATTACCCTAGCCCTAATTCTAGTTCTACCCAGATTTCCAGTTCGTTAAACAAGCATCTGATATCACGAAAAATATTCACATCGTAATCTAGAAGATGTTCGGATTAGTAGGTCGAACAGATACCATTGCAAAAACATGGGCACTGCTGGTGACAATTGGGAAGCTGCTGTATAACATTAGCCCAGAAAGCCACGATCACAGATTTACGTGCAGGTTACGACTCCATCCATTTTGATATCGTATCAGATATCAGATGCATTCCGTTTGCAGGATTGCACTCATTTGAGCACATTCTGTGGGCTCGCAGTGTACGGGCTCTAGCCTTAGTTGCCCGGAAAATGATGATCGGACTCAAACGGTAAAGCTGAAAGGCCCCCAAATTGTTGTCCTTGTCAACGCCATGAATGTTATTATCTTGGGAATGCAGTACAGGTAGACCGATTATCTGCGTCGGTAAGTTCCGATTCTACTTTCCAGTACAATGTCGCCCCCGTCGCTAACCTCGGCAAGCATCAGATGGTCGAGTCATGTGTGAGGTGCAAGATGTGTAGTTTATCGAGTCGAATATTGATTATTGATGTGATTGAGGTGAATCATCTCTTTCAATGGCAACACGGCGGTCCTGATTGCGCTCAGATGCCTGAGATATTCCCCAATCCGGAAGGTACTGCCGAGGCAAGCAGTGAAATCCTGGAACTCTCGGGTTGACCTGCACATCTAGGCTTATCTCCAGCAATAATGGTCACAATACCCAGTCACAGATGCTAAACTATACAAAGCGTGTGTATAGAGAAGATTAGCATTTCCTTTGTGCTTTATCGGGCATACAATTCTATTTCCGCCATCGCATGGCTAAAAACAAGCTGCATCATCTGGATACATACAGTAAAGTTCCAATTCCTTATCAACCTAATCTTTACCCCAGACAGACGTAGGCTTTCTTTGCGCGTTCACCTGCCTGTCGCTTGTCCTTTATGCTTCAAAAATGAAGTATGAGATAGATAGCATAGCTATACATACTTGTGCCGGGATGTTTGATATTTACCTTAAACATTATTTAAACACTTGTAAACCCCTATTAAGCCTGTGTAAACATCTTGTGCTTTGCATGAAGCGCTTTCCAATATTGCTACCTAACAATGGATCACATCCCTCTTGATTTTCCTCAGACGGACATCCCTGGCACTGTCTACCTGGTCGACAGTAAGTGTTCGATACATGCAAGCTATCAGTTCTCCGCTAACTATACTCCAGTCAACCAGAAGCAGGCTGAGGTGTCAGAGACGCCCGTACAGCAGGATATTGTGCTCATTCCCTCTCCTCTAAACACTCCTAGGGACCCTCTGGTATGATTCCCCGTGTTTCAATTATCGAATTCCATTTGTGGTATATCCTAACAGTAACTGTCAGAACTGGCCCAAGTACAAAAAAGCATGGAGTCTCTTCCTCGCTACCCTTTTCGCGTGTGTCATGTCCTTCGGTGAAAATAACCTGGGAGCGGCATGGACTGAAATGTCCGTTGAGGCCAATGTGTCCCTGAATAACTTGAATGGTGGCTCTGCACTCAACTACCTGTTGCTTGGCTTTGTCAATATTCTGTGGATTCCGACAGCTATGAAATGGGGGCGCAAGATTGTTTTCATTGCCAGCATGACTATCAATACTGCCACTTCTGTGTGGAACGCGTATTTCTACGGTACTGCTCAGTGGTATCTCAATTGCATGATCGGGGGGTTTGGGACAAGTGCTTACCAGGCCATCATTCAGCTTACTGTATTTGCCTTCCCTTTCTATCCAGGTACAGAAAGCGTTCATGAGTTAACAGTAGACTCCGCAGATTTTTGATATGTTCTTTGCTCACCAAAGAGGTACAAGCCTGGCTTTCTATGTCTGGGGCCAACAGCTGGGAAGCATATTGGGCTTAATTCTTGGTGGGTATATTGCTGAAGGACCGGGGTGGAGGTGGAGTGGCAAAATATCTGGGATCTTGAGTGTCTGTACCCCTATTCAGTTCTTTTTTAATCGCGTTAACGTACTAATCGGATGATGTTTGATAGGGTGCTGTTGTTTTATTATTCATTTTTACATTCGACGACTCCTTTTTCCCAAGACACGTCCTAGGAAATACTAGAACGATGTCTACACCCATGCAGCCTCAAACTATGGATCACGACGCGACAATCAACAAGCCCCAGGGAAAAGAGAAATTGGAAAGTCTAGCTAGACAGGTCACTACCAGTGAAGGGGTTATGGACCTTTTGCCACGTAGCTACTGGCATATGCTAGCGCCTATTCATCGTTTCAAGCAGGACAAGACTACTTGGTGGCGGTATTTTCGGCGGCCGTTCTATCTGTTCCTCTTTCCAAATATTGTTATTGTAAGATTTCTTTCCTGAATTGTATATGGAATGTACATGTTGAACAAGATCTACAGGCCGGCTTAATATTCGCATTTGCATGCACAGCAGGTATGTTGGAGAGCAAAGAGACACGGCCTTTATTTGCACCTAACCAAAGTCCATAGGCATCGTTTCTTTCAATACGATCTCTGAGATCATGACTGAGGAACTGGGCCAACTGGGCTCATGTTCCTGGCAGCGCTCGTAGGCTCTTTCATGGGGTATGTCCTATCCACCTCTTTTAAGGACCTCCCAACTTCTCACGCTAATAATTTACTTTTCACATTGTAGAATGGGTACTGGCTATATCGGTGACAAGATTGTCATTTACCTTGCTCGTCGCAACAATGGCTACAAAGAGCCCGAGATGCGTTTGTGGACCCTAGGTTTCAGCTTCGTTTACGGCGCAGTTGGCTATTTTATGTACGGCTGGGCTGCAGAAGATGGCGAATCGTGGGTTCTCATTGCAGTCGGACTGGGCGGTATGATCGCGGAGCAAGTCTCTGCATCCAGCATTGCAACGACGTATGCTATGGAATGTTTCGAAGGGGTGAGTGATCTTTTCTTAGCAGCCTTATCGTTCGAGTTTCTTTCCTGACTCAGATACAGATATCCGGCGAACTTGTGGTGGTGCTTGCCATCTGCTCTTCGTGTATCAACTTTGCCATGTCGTACTCGGTCCAGCCTTTGATTGATGCAGTTGGCTATGGCCGTGCGTTTACATTTTTTGGCTGTCTGGTTATGGCCTCCATAGGTCTGGCTATACCTACCTCCATATGGGGTAAATCTTGGAGACAGCGATGTGCAGCGAGATATTATAAGTTCATCGCGGAGGCAGTTATTGTATAGTTCTTAGTCCGTCTGTCACCGGTTCTCTAGCCATCAATGACGCATTCCTTTTTCAGATAGGTAATGCTGTAGGATATGCCAATGAACAATCCCTAACCCAGACTCCCCGACCTTTTGCGTTTCAGTCACATTTTCTTTATGCAAGTAAATCGGCCGCCTAGGTATTCGCCTGTAAAAGTATATTAATTAAATATCCGCGTGCTGGTATACAGTTGACGAAATGGTATATTATGTATAGATAATTGCAGGTGAACTTCAAGGCGCCTCAATTTTCACTATCGCCTCTTCTTCTTTCTTCTCCTTCTTTGCCCGAACAAGGGACCCCCTGATCTCGCTTTTGCAAAGCCCTGTCCCAGCAAGGTCGCATTCACCACAGCGTCTAGCAACTGGTAAGCAAGCGGTTTGCCCTAGACCCACCAAAAGTTTATTGATTTCATGCCACTTATCCTTCGGAAGCCATGACTGCAAGGCGACGCGGGTTTCTTCGGGGTTCTTAGTAGCATGCCACCCCCACATATTCGTGATGCGATGGACATGCACGTCGACTCCGATGCCTTCGTGTTTGCCCCATGCAGCACTCATGCATAGATAGGCCATTTTGGGTCCTACCCCGGGTAATTCCATCAGTTCCTCGGCAGTCGACGGGATATCACAATCATACTGATCGCGGAGAATGACTGCCATTTGTTTGATATACTTTGTCTTGTTGTTATGGAAGCCGACTTTGAGAATCAGCTCGTTCAATCGCTCGGGCGAAACTGCAAGGATATTATTCAAAGTCAAGGTACTGAATTTCTCCGCAGGAAGAGCCTTGCAATCTTCTTCCTCTTTTTTGATGAACAATTCTTCTCTGTTGGCGAATGAGTTAGTCTCCTTTCCTGGCTCCCCAAGTTCGGTATGTAGGCGGTTCATCGCGACTGCAGTCACGGTATCCTTTGTTTGGGACGACAACATGAGCGCGACCAATGTCTGAAATCTCTGGTCCTGGGGAGGTGACGATTTCCAATGGAGCTCTGCGCAGCCCATGGTGTCCACTGGAGCGGTGGGATTTTCCGCTCTCATCTTCTTGACAATTTCGTATATCCTTTCCCAGTTCGATGGCGGCTGCACTTGGACGGAGCCATCTTCGCGTTTAATTCTCCGAGCTGGTTGTCGCCGCTGTCTGGTAGTGCTACTCCTTTCAGGCTTTATAGCTGGGATTTCCGCTTTGATAGTAGTGGTTTCCCTCTTTATTCGTCGGCTCGTAGGAATTTGAGTTTCCCGGGCTGCGGATCGTAGACTTCTGGGTGTTGCGTCGGCATTGAGCTTGCGTTTCTTGACAGGTTCCACCAAGTCTTCAATATCGCGTGTGCGGACAGATGTCAAAGACGAGTTGCTATCGTTTAGAGTTAAAGAAGCATTTGTGTATGCACACTCCATGTGGAAGGACTCGTAGTATGCTCGGGATTTGCAAGGCCCCAGCACGAAAGATGGCAGTCAACGACGTACGACGTACATAAAACAGGTTGGATTGAGGTTTAGTAACTAGATAAAAGGTATCGAATACCTAGATACGAAGTCGATCGTCAAATTATGCTCCTGGCGACCCACGTGACTACGCAGCGTGTTTTAGCGCGGAGAACGCGACCCACTCCACCTGTCTTCAACCTCGGCTCACTGGACTAAACGTGAACTGACGATTGACGCGAGCGAGCTTGAGCCTAACAACATCTTCTCCGATAATTACTTATACATCCGTTGTTTATTCTTTCATCCACGCAATGCACGGAAATATCTAATTCCTGGATAATATATTCCCTTGCACCGGCTCATCTATTTATCATCCCGCTGCGGAACAACTAATCAATCGTGTTAAACAAAGCCCACCAGCCGCATTCCATTCCAGAGTGCAAGATAGAGAAAAATGGCGTCATCAAAGTCAACGACACAGCGTCTTTTGAAAGAGCTGCAAGAATATGCTAGCAATCCGAATGAAGCGCTGCTTCATTTGGGCCCCATTAATGACGATGACTTGCTTCATTGGGAGGCGGTCCTAAAGGGTGTCAACGGCACGCCGTACGAAGGTGAGCTTTTTTATTATTGGCCACCACCGCTCTTTCTAAATATATTTTTACCTAACGGGTGTAATAAGGCGGCCTCTGGCAACTGCATATTGAAATACCATCCAACTACCCCCTCGCGCCGCCCAACATCCGCTTCAAAACGCGCATTTCACATCCTAACATCTCGTTCCAAACGGGCGAAATCTGCCTCACGCTACTCACATCGGAACATTGGACGCCCGTGTATAGAATCTCGACCACTCTCTCGGCGATTCACCAATTATTGACCGATCCGCGTCCGGACTCGCCGTTGAACGTAGATGTGGCAGCGCTTCTGCGGGATGGTGATATTGCCGGCTGGGAAAGTATTGTGAGATATTGGACGGAGGAGGAGCGCTGGCAAGGGCCGGGAAGTAACGCCAAGCCTGCTGCACGATGAAATGAGAACTGTGGATGTTTGAATTGAGTGGCAGGTTATATATAATGGACAGTAAGTGTCCGAGGCTTTTTGTTTTCATGATGATATACGAACCTATCTATCTATAGATATACTTTACACGCAATTACCAGATCTCGCTAGATTTCGCACTTGAAACAACTTTCTATTATAAAGGGGCAATCGTATTTCAATTTGTTCTCCAATTTCTGTCATTGCTGGTGTTGTTGTATGAGTCTATGGAGGTAAATGACAGCCAAGCCACTGTCCAGATACCGAGTTATGATCATAATATTATAGCCTAAAGACACGGGTTCGAAGGTAAGCCCTCGTCTGGCATGGCCACGACAAAATAGTAGTAAAGGAATGATACAAGTCGTAAGGACATAAAGTTCATGTAAGGATCGTGATGATGCGAGATTCGCTAAGAAAGGCAATAACAGGGCTAAAACTCCAACAAAATGCAAATATTCAAGGATAACCGGTTGATTAGGTCCTGGTAGGTGTGATTTAGAGACGCTTAGAGTCATATCGACATGGCAACGGCACCTGCAGCGGCGAGCATGGCGCACATCCCTATCGTTATGCTGCGAGAGGAAGTAGAAGCGCCGGCAGTCTGTAATTGAGGTGTAGAAGTTGCTCCTGTTGCCGCTGCAGTGTTGCCTGAAGTTTTGGATGCGTCGGTAGCTACAACCACTGTGACGGCGGTGACGGTGCTCAAACTCCCATTGGGTAGGGTGGTTGTCTGCTGGTATGTCGATGTCGTATAAGACTCTGATGATGAAGTTGTAGAGGTTTTTGTGGAAGTGGACTTGGACGAAGATGAAGACGAAGATGATGAAGATGATGATGAAGAAGTTGAAGTTGAAGTTGAAGTTGAGGTTGAGGTTGAGGTCGAAGAGACTGAGGTCGAAGAGACTGAGGTCGAAGAGACTGAGGTCGAAGAGACTGAGGTCGAGTGTGAGGTGGATGTATCGGAGGACGAGGTCGGTAGCGAGCTCGTCGTCGATGTCGAGGATGGTGAGGAACTAGTTATCGTGGTAAACGTGCTGCTACTGGATGACGTAGGCAACACAGATGTCGTGAGAGAGGACGAGGAGGAGGATGAAGAAGTGCTTTCGGCCAATGAAGTACTGGACGGTAAAGAAGTTGACGGGCTGTCTGTAGATGAAGGAGGTAGAGAGGTCGAAGTCGAATCAACAGACGAGGTCGGGACTGACGACAAGGCCGTTGTGGCAGGAACAGAGGTCAAGTTGGAATTCCCGGCTTGTCGATTGAATAGCTCTAGAGCATTGTCACTTGCCAGCACATTGGCTGTCAGCAGAGCGAGAATGAAGATCAGCTTCATGGTGACCTGGCTGGTGTTGACTCTGGATGCTACGGTAGACAACGCAAAGGGAAGAAAGAAAGAAGACAAGGGAAAAAGCTGGCGTGCTTCTTATACGGATATAAAGTTGAGTTGTGGTGTTACCAAAGCGGGAAACCGAACCGGATTTGCAGTGGAGATCCGAAAGCACGGACGTTACACGACGGTCACAAACCAAAATTACCGCGCTGCATCCGGCCGATTGCGCAGGGTAATACCGTATTTTATTTTTTTCCTTCTTCCTATTCGGACTGTTGCTGTTGGCTTACAATAATTTGCCATGAGAAGAATGTAAATATAACTGTAGGTCGCGTTGTGGGTGAACGGAAGGAATTGAGCAACATTGAAAGGGCATACATACAGCACGTATTATGTGACTATTTTAGCTTGTTTAGAATATCTTCGGGTGATTCGCAACCCAGACATTAGCCTGCAGCCACTAGTTGCCTAGATACGTCAGGATTTAACTTACGTTGTCTCCAAGTAACAGCAGGAGTATGGAGTACGCGGGTATCAGAGTGATACAGCATCGTACGTTTATAAATAGCAGCGACTCCAGGCTCCAGTCCTGACGTTGGACGGTAACCAAACGCGCATCGACTGAGACATGGGCTGATGAGCCACGACGAATTCCCTTCTAGAATCAAACGAAAGATTGGACGCCATTCTGCATCAGGATTAGCGCATCTGCCGATTTCGATCCGATCCAGCCTATCACAGCACGCGCTGCTTCTGAGCATGTAATTGGCTATCCTGCCTATGTTTAGGGCTAGGGCTAGGGCATGATCTGTAGTACTTTCTCTAGGCTGCCTTTAGGTTGCCATGGTCGTATTGGCGCTTCAAGTTATACGCAGCAACAGCTTTCGCTTGACTGCCTTAGCTCTCTGTTGCCTAGCCGCCTTTATATAGCCAATATACCACAGTGTGAGCAGTTAGTCGAGTACTGATTCGTTTCCTTCCTCCGCTCGAAAGAAGCAAAATGACGGTCTTCGAAATAATCGAGGAATATTCAGTCGCTCGCAAGAAAGGCAAGGCGCTGTGGAAACTCCTCATGTTTGAAAGGCACTTTTGGTCAAGTAGCAGCATTGAGTTGCAAAAGAAATGGACCCAAGGCCACCATAGAGAGAAGATGAAGGGAGTGTCAATCTGTGAGAGCGAGATATGGCTTCAAGAAGAAATCGCTGCCCTGGAGAAAGAGGAAGAATCCAACCCCTTATCAGAAGAACAGATTCAGCGGCTGAGAAGGTATAATAAGGACTTCAAGGGCCTTGATTTGGAATGGTGGTTGCATGTACGGGAGCTGAAAAGAATCGAACGGGATCAGCCAGTGGGGCCCTATGTGCGACAATACCTATACATGTCGAAAGGTATATTTGGTCCGGGTATAGAAAAGAATGAGTGTGAACTCAGAGGGGGTTGCTGTAATTTTGATTGTGGATGTTGCACATCCTCTAGAGTTTGCTCGCGAGGAACACTGAATACATATTGCTCGGCCAGATTCTGTGGATGCTGCATTCGTCGGAGAGGGCAAGAAGTAATCCCAGAGGAAATGGTATAAATAGATACTTGTTGCCTGCGCAAACATTCTGAAAGAACGTCAGATGAGGGTACTTGATTTTTATCTAGCTCATAAAACCAAGCGACACAAGTAAAGTAAAAATTCAGTCCATCAACCTTCTCATCTATGTCCTAAGTACTCGGTTTGTTTGTCCGATCTCCATTTCCAATCCCCCTTGTTCCTCACTCGGACGAAGGCTAATGTTTCTGGACGTGATATGGTTATAAATGTCAGGACGAGGCAACAAGCGGTGAAACGACATACGATAGGGAAACTCACTTCCATTCAGTCATCTCTATGTTCCCTTTTTCATGAAGGCAGACACTCTGGTAGGTCTAGTGGAGTCCCTGGGCTTGGTCGATGTGTGGTACCCGGAGTTGGTCTCACAGGTCAGGGTCAGTCTGATAGCACGGCTTTTCTACAAAAAAGAAATACCTATATGCGGAGACAGTTGGAGGAAACTGGAGAGTATATGCGGCCGCTTGGTGCCAAATAAGCGGAGTTAATGATCTGAGCATGTCCGCTGAGTCCATGAGCAGCTGGAGACATCCACGCCGCAAGGGTGACTGACCTTGAACGACGGCCAGTTTGAATAAGTATGGGAACCGGCCTTCGATAGCATCCTTGTAGTCAACATCCGTGCAAGGGACTCCATCAGAATAATGATCGATATGATTGACGATGGCCTTGGAATGGTGGCCGACATGGGCGAACGGGAGTTGGAGTAGCAATGGGAGCTCTGAGCAGGGGAACCAAGGGAAGAATGGCACGCAAATTAAGTCACATACATAAGCGTAGTTCGGAGCACGCATTACCGTGCAGATATTCTGCTTTCAAGACAGATCAATTTGGCGCTGAATTAAGACGCCCGATAGTAGTGTGATGCTTGCTTGGTCCGGAAGGTGGATTGCGAAGCACTCCTCGTTATGAGCACACAAGCCGAGAAACTGCAAGCCAGCATTTGATGACGGTGTATGTTTCTCCGTTTGGCCATGGTAACATTGAATCCAGGCGGTCAAGATAGGACCACGTCATAAAGCTCACTCTTAGTTGTTGCATATGGACAATGGCTAAAATTCCGACCTTCGGTGTCGGCTAGAAGTACCTGAGTTTCGAGATATCCTTTTGTTGAAATAAACCGCTGTAATTTGAATCAAGTCACCCTCGGTAAGTTTTGGTGTTGTGATATCGCCTAGGCTCTTCGGGCCCTGTGGGTTGTGTCAGCGCGCTCTCTCCCTCTCTGTCGGTGCGTATGGCCAAGCGCCAGGGGGGGTTTGTACATTGCTCACGGCGTGCCGCAATGTTACATATCTGTTGCCGACTGAATGCGTTTCGACCTTTGGTGCTTTCTTGTAGCCTCTCCTGCAGCGTCGATCGTTGAGCATCATGATCTTTTGAGGGCTGCCTGTTTGAAAGGTAATAATGCCCAGGAGCAAAAGTTCCTTCATCGGTCTCTGCTTGAAGAAAGCGAGGTGGCACAGGTAACTGCGAATCCGAGTCCGTCATCCTCCACGAGAAATCCTTTTGAGGATTGGCAGGACTCACTTTCAGCCGACGAGTGCCCGACTACCAAGAGAACCATCATTTCGTCACCTTCTAGAATAACGAAAGAGACTTCCACGGCTTCATAAAACGAAAGATCGACATTCGGACATGGTGTTGATACAGAATTTTCCGGACGTCATTCTAGGCAGAATAATGGATTGCTAGCTGCTGTGGAATTCCTCAAGATTCTAGATGGTCTCATATATCGACTTGAAAATTATGGTGAGCATGAAAATGCAATCGAGAATTACACGAGGTCGTATGTTTCTCCATTCGGGGTCATGGTAACATTGAGTGGTCAAAATCTGGTCAGGTCGTAAAATTCTCTCTTGGTTTTCGCATATGTTCGAACAATGGATAGGATCTGGACTTTGGGTTCGGCCAAAAGTATCCAAGGTCATGTGCTAACGTTTAGATGCAAGTCCAAAGTTTTGATACTTTCATAGTTTTTTGTTCGTCCTAGACTTCATCGTAGACTTTCCCTTATCTTCGATGGGTACAGGTTTCGGTTTGCGTGAACGGCCGCGGTGGTTGACGTCGATCACGTCCAATGTGTCCAAGGTGTCAGCGTTGTTTTCGTAATTCCCTGTGAGCAAGCGTGATAAAACATCCGCCACAATATTCTTCTTCCCAGGGACGTGGATTAGACGGCCATTGAAGCGCTGGATAAACTGCGAAGCCGTAACGAGGCAGAGGTTGGACCTATCAACGGAGGAAGTGTGCGGCGACGTCTGATTTGCGATACTAATAGTGGCAGCATGATCAACGAAATTTGTGTCCAGAATTGAGACGTGAATGGAGGCTCTATATGAACTAGTCCATCCAAGAAAAAGTAAGAAGAAAAGAAAAAATCTTCAAGACAAAGCTTCTGGCGTCCGAATCTTTGATAATTGCATAAGCAGTGTTTATACAATGGAAGTGCTCCTCATAGCTTTCGCCCGAGATCTGTGAAATGGCGCTCCGAGCTCGTACAGTTGCTGTTCTAGAAATTCTTTGGCGCTCTGTAAAGGCCCTAGCCGATGACTCAGGAGGAAACATTTTTAAGCTCAATCATGTTTCTCGCAGTGGTCTGCCATTCAGTAATACGCTGATTGGCGGCCTTTTCTAGCAACTTTTCCTGGTTCTTCACCATCTCCTCCAGGCGTTGAATGTTCTCTAGAGTTATGATAGCATTCAACTGCCAGTTAGGCATGGGGTTGTGGACGGTTACATTCCGAATAGAAAAATAAGGGAATTGTCCTCGAGTGCCAGAGAGTCATCTTCCATGGCAGTCAAACGTGCAGTAGTGCACTTCCCACAGACAACGCGACCTTGAGTGCCGTATATATGCGGAGATAGCCTTCGCGATTGGATCTATCCGTGCTTCACAAGGACATGGGCGATTTTTGTCCATCACCGCTTGCTTGCGTTCCCATGAGGCAACTGAACAAGGAGTCTGCCGCATCGGAAGGAGTCACAACGACATCCTAACCATGCTTCACAACGGCGACATGGTGTCCGGGTGAGAGATCATAGAGTCACTCTCAGGGCTTTCTGTCGGATTGTATCCACCACCACTACGTTCCCAGGAGCCGATTGAACGTCATAATGTCAGTAGAATCGGAAGGAGTCACAACGGCGTCCTAACCATGTTTCACAAAGGCGACATGGCCTCCTGGTGAGAGATCATAACGTCACTCTCAGAACGTATGTCGATTAACAATGTTCGCAGAAGCCGATTCGACGTCATAAAGTCAGTCGAAACGGAAGGAATCACAACGGTAGCCGAATCTTCTGCTGAGAGATCGTAGCGTCACTCTCGGAACGTATGTTGATCAACACATCCACTGTCGAAGCTCGGTTACGCTAGGATGAATATGGAATATATGCAAATAACAAGAACTAAGAGCTAGGGAATGTCGATGTATTGTTGCACACTTTTCTAATACAAGAATTGTAGGGAATGTTGACCTCTTTTATATCTGAGGTTCTGTACAAACTAAATCATGAGATGATGTCTAGTAGAACTTTCTAGACATAGGCATGTAGAGCTGATTGGATCTGCCTACAGCTCTTCAGTATGTGAGTCCAATTCTCGAAATTTCTTCACGTTAGTATTGTGACAGATTCTTTGACTCATTCCCAATTAGGAATAGCGTATTACGTTCCAACATCCACCACCGATATTCACAGAAGCCGAGTCAACGTCAAACGTCAGTCAAAACGGAAGGAATCACAAAGGCATCCTAACCAAGCTTCCAGGGGCGGCTTGGCCTTCTGTTGAGAGATCATAGCGTCACTCTCGAGAATATCTTAATGGACGGCCATATAGAAACCTCATAAAGATCATTTTGGGTGTCTCTTGAGGACTAGCTAGGTGAGCGGATCCGCCAGGTCCATATCGAGCATGCGCCCGAACTAACTACAGGGGGAAAAGCGCGGAGCCTGGAGAGATGCCTGGGGCGCCTATGAGGCTGTCCATCATATCTTTACCACCTTGCTCGAAGAAGCCGATTCGACATCATAGCGTCAGCCGAATCGGAAGAAGTCACAAAGGCGTCCTAATCTGGAATCACAAAGGCAACCAGATCTTCTTCCTGGGACATCCACCAACGACAATTAAAGAGTCCGATTGACGTCATAGCGTCGGTCAAATCGGAAGGAGTCACAACGGCGCCCTGGCTCTCTACCTTACGAGTGTTATTCAACAATGAACTGAACGAGGAACTGCTTCAACGTCATAGCGTCAGTTGAAACAGGAGGAGTCGTAACGGCGTCCTCTCTAGGGTCGCTGGTGATTAAACAATAGCGCCTAGATCCGTCATTTCAAATTCATTCTCTGTAGCCGGGCCCCGCCGCCGTGAGAGGCTGCCCGTACCTACGGCGTTGGCCGGAGCCGCAACCGTGGTGCTTGACGAGGGAGTTTGCTCTGGATTGGCATTGGCCGGACTGGGATCGGCTCTAATTGGCAATACAGAGACCTGGGTGTTGAATAACGCGGAACTGGGGACTTGGGGCTTAAAGGCAGGTTTCCTAGATGAAAATGGTCAGTTTTGCATATACGAATACGTATTTTGGAAGATACATACCCTCTAAATAGGTCCGCGAACCTTGCCCACAAGTTTGGTCGTGCCGGTTGTTCCATCTCACTAGGATTCATGTCAGTAAATGAATTGGAAGGCGTGAAACAAATTACGCACTAAGGAATTGTCGTGGTGGAGATGAACGTCCCAGGCGATGGCCCGAGTATACTGTCTCGTTGCATCTCGATCAATGCCATTGCATATTGATGCTGTTGGCGTCTGGATAAAATCGTCAGTTTTAACCCACATGTCTTTAGGCCGACAGGGATTCACTTACGGCCGGACGATGATATGTCTATACGCGAGACAGTTAATCAGGACCATGACGAGCAACAACACAAAAATCGACAGCATAATAACCCTAAGTCTCGTAATTGTCTATTAGAATAATGTTTATCTGGCACATTTAATAAGAGTGGACCGCTGATAAACTGTAAGACGAATATTTTGAGCTCTAATATGCATTTCATGAGTCATAGGTACAGTTGTCTATCACCATACCGGTTGACCGGCACATGCATAATGCAGGGGTCCCTCAATATTAAATCGCAATTGTAACATCTATGAACAACTATATGTCTCCTTGTTTCTGTCTCCAATGGAGGAATCTCGGCATCCCTGTGTCAAATTCAAACACTTATAATTCCTATGCTAGTTGTTTCGTCCGCTTGGATACCTAGGTAGATCGCAGGATCGATCATATATAAGTAGGTAGGTACATAGTTGACCGTCGTGTTAGGACTTAGGGCTAGGGCTAGATAACGCGGAACTAGGGAGCTAGAACCTTGGAACCTTCCAAGATTGAATTCGACCTCCAACTTCCTCCCGAAATTATAATTCCGAGTCCACCTCACGCGGTACCTAGGCATGGCTTTGACCAATGAGTACATCGCAGAAAACAAACTATGGAAACTTGTTGCCGAGCAGGGACGAGAACAAAGCGTTCAGAAATTGTCCGGCTGGGAATCTCCGTTTACTAGGTATTACCTAGTAGTATTCGTGTTTCCTTTAGCGGTACTTGTCCATATACTAAAACTGGTTAATATTGAAAAAATGACTACTCCGCACCGGGCGTGCCATGCTATAAAAGACTGGCTTAGACCTAGATAGAAGAAAATAGATTGAAACACCGTATCTGGATGCAAACCAGATTTTCGAGATACGGTTAAAAAGGATTGACATGTCTCAAGTTACATACAACACCTACCGCGGTTCCCAGGACAGAAGACCCGACCTGGACACAATCATGCGCGCCATTCAACCCACTGAAGTTTTCGTCAAAGTAACCCACTCAGGCATTTGCGGCACAGACGTGCTCTGCTGCGAGAAAGAGATGGTCCTTGGACACGAAGGAGTTGGAGTGATTCAGCAAATCGGAAGCCAGGTAACCTCCTTCAAAGTCGGTGACCGTGTTGGATTCGGGGGCATTAAGAAATCATGTGGCGATTGTGAGAATTGCTTGACTGGTATGTTATTAACCACGAACCAAGAAAAAGTTCTCTTTTGCTAATAGCGAACATTTTCTTCGAATTTAGCTCGGGACCAGTACTGCCCCAAGGTGGAATTGTTCGGATGGCACGCTTTCGATACAGGGTCTTTCTCGACTGGCACAGTCTGTGACCAGACCTCCCTTGTACACATACCCGAGGGCATAGATTCAGCCGATGCAGCGCCATTGATGTGCGCTGGTGCTACTGTATGGGAGGTCCTATCCAAACCGGGCATCAGCCACGTAGATCGGGTTGGCGTAATGGGCATTGGTGGATTGGGACATCTCGCTATCAAGATTGGAGCTAAGATGGGTTACCATGTTGTGGTACTGTCTAGCTCTGAATCGAAACGAGAGGAAGCCATGAATTTCGGTGCGAAAGAGCTCCACGTCATGCGCAGTGGTGAGCCAGCGCCAGAGGGAATTCTGCCGTTGAATCACTTATTGCTGTGTACGAGTGCAAGCGCGAATTATGACCAGTATGAATTTCTCTTCTTCTTGGTTCTCAGATACTTACTGGTAAACAGACTCATTGGCCTCATGGCAACAAATGGAACTCTGTACCCTCTGACTGTCGACTTGGGTCCGTCCTCAATAAATGTCTTTGGGTTGATTCCCAAGAGTGTGTGTATTCAGGGTTCGCTTGGTACCTCTAGAATTGGCATGCGTAATATGTTGCGTTTCTGTGACACGCACAATGTTAGGGCTCAGATACGAAAGTACCCTTTGGGTGTGGAGGGCATTTCAACGGCCATGCAAGATTTGAGGGATGGGAAAGTGAGATATCGGGCTGTTCTGGTGGGACAGTAATCATATTTCGTTGCCCTAACATTTTATGGTGGTTTAACGAGAAGATAAGGTTAGCAGAATATTGATGAAGTACCTAGGTAGAGAAATATGCTAAGTTGTTGTTACCTACCTAGGTAAGCCCTGACGTTGTGGATGCGCAGTTGGCACTGGTACAGTACATTAAAATTAAATAGACAGGTAAGTGTCAAGGTAGGAACCTGGAACCTGGCTGTGCTGGCAGATACACCAGAAAATCCCGGATAACGCAAGTATATGGGCTACGAAACTCGTGACACTACAGAGTCACACAGAATCTTAACATTTTCTAGTCATCAAGTCAAAGCCCAAAATTGGAAATATTTCCCGCGGCCACATTATTCCTCGCTTGTTCGTTGGGCACTGAAGCGGAAGTACCTAGATTCGGCACATCTACGCTACACCAATGGAAACCATGCTTTTTGCATATGTCGTTGACAGTGGAAGATATAGATGCCCAATTGGCTGCTCGGTGTTCCACAGTCCACCGGCATTCACAACTGCATGCATATCATGCGGCTATTTCACGATCTAAGCTCCCCAGCACCATTATCAGACATCTAGATGCGGATCACGCATAGTAGCTGGCTGGCTGAAGAAAGCAAAATTTCACAAGTAGTAACTATGTGTATCGTACTAGCGTGTCAGCCCAATCAGTTCAGTGGTCGAGAATGTCAATACAGCGAGAATATGCAAGGCTTAGTTAGGCAAGCATAGGTAAGTGCTGGCGGGCTACTTAGGTAGCTGACTGAGGCGACAACGCCAGCTGTAACCAAGATGTATACGTATTTAAATAGAACCTGTATATACCATAATAGTTGCAAAGCAATCGCTCCATAACACCAGTAACTGCTGGAATATACAATTGGAAATAGGGTCAGAAAACTCCAGCTGCTAACAAGATGTTGTCAATACTGAATAAAATAACTTCTCCCGACGTCCACAAAGTCGAGCCTCGCAGAATCAAGCAGTTCAACGAAAGTAATTACTTCTGGGGGACAGGGCATACTATCAAGCAAGAAAATACTCTCCGTGCCACGCCATGCTCTGGGTATGCCCTCTCGCGCACTTTACTTCCAGATAACGGTGCTGGAAGCTGGCAAAAGGTACTCGACCTCGGACTGTCTAAGCTTAATTCAGTCTTCCATGAGGTTGAAATACCCGAGCCAGATGGAGCCTCCAGCAGCCGACAAATCGTTGACATTTCTCTTTCACAAGACCTACTCGCCTGGCGGGAAGAGCAGCACCAAGCGGGTAGAATATTGCCCGCGAAGGGATACGGTATTACACCCATCTCCGACGCAGTGGTTGATTTGCTGGGCGTTCGAGGCTGGCCTGCACCTTTGTTGACGAATGCGGCATTGTTTGGCTCTGGTTTCATAAATTTTTCAATCGGCGCGTACGACCCGAAGATTTTATATTCGAATTACTGTTCTGATATGGGATTCTTCTATGAGCATGGGTACGACAAAGTGTTCCCAGAATACCAATCATTGCTTCGACAGTCGGCAACCGATTCTCACGCTCTGGCTACCATCGGAGGGAAAAAGCGCAGAGAGGCAGCAGAACTGGGGCTGATGTATATCAGGGCCAAAATCTCTCTAGAAGAAACACACAAAGCCAACCTCGCGAACAAAACAGCCATTATCAACCGGAAAGATGCTCTGGCACTTAACTTCTGTGAATGCAGTCTGTGGGGCTTGGCTGCGGAAATGATTACACAGGGTTCTGACAGCGCTGGCGTCGTCAATGATTTTGTGTTTAGCTGTCCGGCAACGGATGTCGTTGATGTTGGTTCTGACATACACAACTCCGAGCTCTTTAACAGCTTCCTCAATACCGCCGATATTACCGAGACCGGGATCGTTAGCGAAAAAGTCCTCGGGTGTGTATATGATGCACAAGCCCACAGTGGTGCCAGGATGTTCACGGAAAGGTGGTCTGAGCCAGGAGCACGCATGTGTTCCCTCTTATATGTCTGGCATATTGTGAATGACCGTCATAATTTTCTTCGGCGAGCTGTGCTGGGGTACTGTAAAGTGCGGAGTGCCCCTCGGCAAGCTCAGCGAGAAGCTGATTTCGAAGAGGCTTTTGATGAAAATCTGCACACCACTGGATTCAGTCGTCCTCTTGTTGGTGCGTGCAACGGCGAAGCTGTCTGTGATCACGTCGAAGAGCGTCTTGCTCGGTCTCATGGAGACCCATTGTTAAAAGAGCTCTGGTTCTATATGGCCGATGGACCGCTGGAATATGCTTCAAAGGGGGTAGTGGACACAGCCAAAGAAGAGCATCTAATTGAGGGGCTAAAGATAGCGCTGGCAAGGGCATATTCGTACGGCCTGGTTGATGACTTGGCTTGGTTTGCGGCGCATGCGAGTCAGCATGCGTGGCAGGTGAATTATCTTTTTGAGGCTGCTATGTTTGGGAGCCTTCTGGACGATGGGTGTTTGAGGGGAAAGTTGGATCGGGTTGAGTTGTAAGTTAGAGTAGAGATAAGGTTGTTGCTGCCACTGTGATTGGTCCCGTGACGTCAAAGCTTCCCCACAGTATCTTACGTAGATCTTCAGATTCGCCGCTTCTTCCTCTCGTCCAACCACTTTGTACATTCGTCGTTTGGGTACACTTCATAGTTCATACTATAGTATATACAGAGCGAAGAGATGGCGTCGGGCTTGTGGAACACTTTCTCCCTGCCAACGGCATTCTTCACCTCTCCGGTCGCTGCGATCCTAACCCCTGTGGCTGCGGGGGCGCTGATCGGGTACTCCACGACTTCAGGTAGGTTATTTACCTTGCTGTGCAAAGTTCAAACCATCGACTTAACTGATGACTGGACGCCGAAGTAAACAACACTCAAGCCATCTACCGCGCTATACGACAACCACCCTTTTACCCGCCCGGCTGGGTCTTTGGTCCTGTTTGGACAATGCTGTACGGCGCAATGGGCTATGCCAGTTATCGCGCCACCGTTGCCGGCCTCTCATCGCCTTCTTCCGCAATTCGCCATCTTGCACACACTTCCCAGGGTCTTTACACGATGCAACTGGTCACAAATCTCGTCTGGATGCCTCTCTTCTTCGGGTGCCGCAAGCCCCTAGCTGCGTTTGTGGACTTGCTGGTCCTTAACGGCACTGTGGCGGGGTTGGCGAATAATTATCGACAAATTGATAGTGTTGCATTTTATTTGCTGCTGCCGTATTTGGGCTGGTTGGGCTTTGCTTCGTATTTGAATTTCGGAGTCGGCTATTTGAATAGCTGGGACATCTCGGATGAGAAAATACGCCGTTCGGCTAAGAAGGAGTGATCTTTGGTATGCTACATGTTTATATTCTAGGAGGCACTTATAATACGTACACATACTTTGAATCTCCGCTCTGGAATTTGACGGGATTGCAAACAGCGCCTCTCCGACGACATACCTAGGCATAGCGGCAATTGTACAGTACGAAGTTATACACCGCATATTCGTATCAGCATACGTACTCGGTTCAGAAAGGAATTATCCTAGGTTTCACAATTGCTGACGGTCATCTGGATGATCGTATCAGATTCACCCGGTCACGTTCTTTGGGTTTGTGTGAGCTTGGTTACTCAACGCTAAAGGATTTCAAGACTTGCTACATTTGTGCACCATCGGACGGAGAATCGACAAATACGTACTGTCAACCGACAAACAGGTATGACAGGCTGTAGGATATCATGAGCTCGTGCTAAAGATGTTTCTAGCAGCGACAATTTTGGAAAAGTGGACGGTTACTCGATAGAAATCACACATACCTGAACGTAAACAGTCAAGGGATTGCTCGTCTAGCTTGATGGTAGGTAGGTAGAGGGAAATGTGAGCTATTATTCAAGAATTTCCAGCGCAAGCCAAAATAATCTTTGTTTTAGCCTTGTTGTTGCTATGCAATGTCCCGCATTCTTGGTGCAACTTTCCACCCAATCCCAATCCTCATCTGCAAGGTACCACGAGCTGGAATTTACCCGCAAATGCTTGTTTCGTTATGAGAAATTACCTAGGTAGAAAGGGCCTCATAGAGATAATGTGGCCACCTTTTGTCATGCAGCCAGCCCTAGACTCGCGCCATCCGGCGTACTGCGACAAACTCATGCCTAGGTATCCTCACGAGGAACTCTCATTTCAAAGCACATTCCGCGTGCTCAGAGCACGAAGAATGGTCTCGTGCGTGAAGATCTCGAGCCACATGCTTCCTCTCGCGACTGCCCTTTCCCTCGGCGTAACGACGTAGATCACTCTCCTCCTTCTCCCTTCTCCATCGAGTCGGGACGTGGTCTTCTTCTCTCTCCTTCAATATATTCTAGCTTCGTCCTATTCAAAGCAAGCATACATTCCTTTACGACTCGGTTGTTCTGCTTCCACTATGCAGTTCTTCACGCGGTCTGCTCTGTTGAGTCTTGCTGTTTCTCTGGCAAGTGCCACCGCCACTCCTTCTGTATCGTCTTCCGCCTTGGAAAAGCGAGATGGCACCTATCGGTCCGTGTCCTACTATGTAGATTGGGTGAGTGAGCCAGATGAAAATCGTGTGCTGTATGCACTCAGTTGCTGACCGCAATTTTCCTCATGGATTGGAAATAGGCTATCTATGGACGCAACTTTCAGCCACAAAACTTGACCGATACGCTGCCCTCTATTACGCATGTGCTGTATTCTTTTGCCAATTTCAAGGCAGATACCGGCGAGGTCTTCCTCGCTGATACGTATGCCGATATCGAGAAACACTATGCAAATGACTCGTGGAGCGAAAGCGGAAACAATGTCTACGGATGTGTCAAGCAGTTCTATCTCTTGAAGAAGGCGAACCGTAATCTGAAAGTTCTGCTTTCCATCGGCGGCTGGACGTATTCGCCTAACTTTCCTGCTGCTCTTGCCACAGAAGAGAAGCGCGCTGCATTCGTGAATACGTCGATTGGCTTTGTTAGAGATCTTGGGTTTGATGGCCTTGATATTGACTACGAGGTGAGTATCGAACGGCGTGCCTAGGATACGATGATCAAGCATGGCTGACATGATTTAGTATCCAAGCAACAGCACAGAGGCGGATAACTACGTGGCTTTGCTCAAGGCACTCCGTGAGGTAGGGCTAGATTATTCCTAAACACGAGGACGGCGTTAATCACATATATATATAGGGATTGGACAATTACGCTGCTCAGAATACCCCTGGTTATCACTACCTTCTCAGTGCGGCTGTGCCAGCAGGACCCTCCAATTACGAAAAACTGCACATCTCAGATATGAACGAGTACCTAGACATGTGGAATCTCATGGCATACGACTACAGCGGCTCTGTAAGTATCATCCTTTTCATCTTTTTCATAGCGGCCCAGTGTACGGCATTCTGACGTTATCACAGTGGGACACCATCGCCGGCATGAATGCCAATTTGTACAATTCCACTAATTATCCCAACTCGACTCCCTTCAACACCGACCAGGCCGTCAAGTATTACCTCGATAACGGCGCCACTGCCAGCAAAATCAACCTCGGCATTCCGCTCTACGGGCGCTCTTTCACCAACACAGATGGTCCAGGTACCAATTTCTCCGGCGTTGGCAGTGGTTCGTGGGAAAATGGTGTCTGGGACTATAAGGCGCTTCCTCAGGCCGGGGCGACGGTATACTCTGACAGCTCATCCGTCGCGTCGTGGAGCTATGACAGCTCGCGGCGTTTAATGATTAGCTACGACACCCCCAGCATTGTTCAGGTCAAGGGTGACTATATCAAGTCCAAGGGGCTCGGTGGAGGCATGTACTGGGACAGCAGCAGCGATAAGTCCGGGTCCGAGAGTCTGGTCAACACGGTACGTAATTCCACTTTCCGCTCTCTATTTTTCGCCTGCTAATGAAGATAATGTATAGCTTGTTGAAAAACTCGGCGGTACGGGTGCGTTGGAGCAGGTAAACAACCAGCTCAGCTACCCTGCGTCTGTGTACGACAACATCAAGAATGGGATGTAGTGATATTGCCGACCGACCCCAAGTTCAATCTACCATCCAGTATCAAGCAAGATACAATAATAAATTCTTAGATTCTTTCTCAATCTGACTGAACATGGCTATTCTCTTTAGAAGATACAGTTTCCCCATGAATCAATTTACTCCGTAGTATAGGACGCAAGAGTTACAAATATTATCCCTCGAATCATTGTTACATATCGGTTTTCAGAAGATCCCTGACCATGCTGTGTCAATACATACCCTAAGCGGTAACTACGTACGTATAGATAGGGTTAGGCTTACCCCGCAAAGAGCCCTGGAGGTATATGCCGCTAGTAACACCCGCGTATTGACGTCGTCGATCTGTAGACTTTGTATAACACAAGGTGGTAATATTCTGTATTTATGATACATACTGATACCATATCCGGGGTATGTCTAGCTCTAATTGGGCATTCCTAATGCTTTTTGATATGCAGTTCTCTTATACCAGCTATCTGCTAGGTACCTCCTAGGCTCTAGAGGTTGCAGGGTTTTATTAGCTTGGCAGATGAGCAGTTCAGGATATTCATTCGAATGTACACATTGTAAGTTGCCATCTTCTCGCTCCTCCTTCTGAATGTGCCAGTTGTGACGATAGTGCTAAATAATCATTTCATCAGGACGTCCGCAACGCGCACATAGCCACGGCCATACCTAGGTACCCATGGTGGGCTACATCCTGGGATCTTCCCCATATACGTCAACATATACCTTGGTACAAACCGGATATCATGGACAGCCAGCGGAATACCGAGGTTAATGTGACTTATACGCATTCCAGTGAGAGGCAGATTGAGTTGGAGCGGGCGAGGGAGGACGAGCCGGAAATTGTTGAAATTGAGGAGGATGTGGGAAGGAAAGAGTTCTCTTCCCTTCCTCTAGCTTGGTGATCTTGATCCTCCAATCTAGGTTCGCAAGGGAGCGAATCTCTCCTTCAAATCTATTAAAATCTCCCTCACTGTGCGTTTCTCACCAATATACACTTGGTTCATGATATGCACCGTCTTGTATATGTGAAGCTTTACTGCCCTGAGACCTTCCGCTACCCTGTTGTACCCCTCGAGTTTGACTTCGTACGTGTCCATCTTCATTCGGCGCTCCAAAAGCATGATATGGAATATTTCATAGTCATACTTAAGCGGTTCTACCTGAGTCTCTCCCTTTGGCACTCGATTCGTGGCGTACGCATTGATATCAATCTCTGCAGGCATAACAGGCTCTATTGGCACTGCATCTGGTATATCCTCAGTGCCTATTCTGATATACTGCCATACGTCGTGGGATATCGCTATTATTTTCACCTGGAAGAGCCACTTCTTCCAGTGCTCTGGCCCTTTGAGAATGACAGTTGTTTCTGAGGTCTTTGCTGACATCTTGATTCGTCCTTGACCAGCAGGCTTATTCGAACGTCCTCGCATGATTCGCAACGTCGTTTTAGATCGGGAATATGATGTGAGATGCACAATATTCAACACCAATTGATCTATACCGGGCTCATAACTGTTTGAACGCTGCGGGTCTACTAGTCGACGTGATCCTATCGGATTCGGGTTGGCAGGAATAAGAGAATATATTGACACTACTGATTCTAGCGAGGAATCTCTACTCCTATGCCTATTTTATATGTGGATTATTAAGATAATCCACATATGCGAACAGTCAAATGTAACAAAATTCCGTGCGTCGTGCGAGAACGTGCGATTCCACCAATCAGACTCTATTTCCTATTTGGGTTAGCACGTGCTTCAACAGGATATGTCTAAGGAAGCAAAAGCAACGTGATATTTTTTCTAGAACATTGTCAGCAACTATATATACATGTATCTGAATAAAAACAGCAGTCCGAACCAGTGGACATGTCTGGACTAGGTAGTAATATTGGTGGCCTGCAGTCAGGATATAGCAAAGTAACTAACTTATAGCTTCCCAAATAAGTAGCTGTTAGTTACTACGAAGTAACAAAGAGAGGAAATAATATACTCTTTTCCTTTTTGTAAACGAGAAGGACTTCTCGCAAGGTAGATACGAGGGCAGTATTAAACATGAATCATGAAAAGAGAAAGGAAAGCAAAAAAGACCCTGAATCGCAAAAAAATAGACACCTTTCTCTTTTCACTTTGGTTTTTCTTTTTTCACTTTTTCTTCCTTTTTATACTTCTCCACTTTCAGTCCTTCGGCAACCAATCACATAAACAACATCACATCACATCATAAGCAATAAACTAGGCAGTAGTCTCAGCTTCCACTGAACCATCAGATGGCTTCTTGTCGTCAGCAGCTACGGATAACTGCTCTGCGTTCTCGTTAGAACTGGATGGTGCTAGCTCAGGCTCCGACGTCTTTAATGTCTCATTGGCTGTTGTTGCTGTTGTTGCTGTTGTTGCTGTTGTTGTTGTTGGAGCCGCGGATTCCGGCGATATTGTCTCCTCGCTCGTCGTAGAAGCTTCACGCTGGTCTACCGGCTCTTCATGTTCCTCCTTCGGGGCAGCAGGGATCTCCTTTTCTTCCGACGGCACAGGATCGACTGGGTCACCGGCTATGTTCTTTGCAATCGGAGGTGCCATGGTGGTGTTATCGCTGGTATCTAGAACGACTTCTGTGACCTGGGGCTTTGCCTTCGCATCCTGCTCGTTCTTTTCAGGTCGGCCCACTGTCAAGCTACCATCGACACCAAGTTCCCACACATTCCAAGGATCCATGATGCGGATTTCTGGGATCGATGGCAGCTTATTCTCCACCACAGAGCTAGCAGCCGGTTTTCTCCTAGCCGGACCACGAGCACGGCCCTTGCGAGCGTCAGGAAGAGGAGCTTTCTCTTCTGGGACTTGTTCCTCTTCCTTCTTCTCGACAGTCGGTTTGGGTGCCTGGGGTCCTAGCTGAAGCCGTGAATTCAAATCAGACAAGAAATTCGCTTTCACACCGGCAAATTTGCCTCCAGCAGGCCGTGCAGGAATAACAGGTTTGTTCTTATTGACCGCTGGCGCATCGGCGGCCTTGGACGGGCGGGTTGGAATCTGGGGCTTGGGCCGATCCGAAATATTAGGCGCTCTCTTCTCCTCAGAGGCGCCATCAGAAAGTTTAACGGCTTTCTGGGGCCTAGGAGGAATACTAGGACGAGAAGGAACGGTAGGGGCATTATCTGCAACAGGGCTCTTTGACTCGGGATCTGCTGGCTCAATCGTCGTCACAAGCTGCTGACTCTCAGGTGCATCTTCCCAAATATCCCTACTGGGGAAGCGATGCTTGATTGTGTCCGGTCGTGTGGCGCGTTGTGCGCCTGGTTGTCCATGTAGATGCAGAATATGAGAAGCAACTTGGTGCGAGTCGATTTGCTCTGTCTGTTGTTTCCGTCTCTCTTCCGCTTCTGGTGTTTCGAACTTACTCGTAGGCTTTTGCTCTGGCAGGTCTGGAGTTGATACGCTGGCATGGAGTTGTAAACTATCCGGCGTATCTTCCCAAATGTCTTGGCTTGGAAAGCGGTGTCTCAGAAGTTCGGCACGCTTTGAAACGGGTTTATTCGACGTTTCATCTTCGGGGAACAATGGCTCATACTCCTCCACATCCTCCAAAGGCGTATGCACATCTTCAATTTCTTCCCCTCGGGAACTCCAGCGAGAGAGTCCGAGAGGTGCACCATGTAAGCTACTAGGCCGGCTGTTAGGTGCGCTTGGTGTACGGCTTCGAGTTCGCTCGAGCTCGTGGTAATCCGTGCTTAACCGTCTGGGAGATACGGCAGGATGGAGATAAGCTGATTCTGGACGCGACTCATCGGCTGCAAGAATAGGCTCATCCTCGTCAGCTCCTTCCTCTTGATCGTGACCTGATAGTGGCTCTGGAGTGTGCACAGAATGGTAAGGATCGTCGATATGAATGACTCGTTTTCCAGCATCGCTACTCGCGGTAGACAGTGTGCTTCCGGTACGTTTTAATTCCGAGGTAGTGGACTGGCGGAGAGGAGATTCCACCGCAGGCTGGGCATCTTGGCGAGTGAACTCGTCGGTGGCAATGTAACCGACCTCCTCATCAGGAGTGCCAACAAATGCTGGAGAAGCACCTGAACAAAACAATCAGTACATAGGATTAATTTGGATCATTACCAAAGGGAGCAAAAAAGGGTCTCACCTAGACTGCTATCGTTGGCACTGGAGCTGCGGACAAGACGGTTGAGATCGTCACTGCTCAGAGCCCAAGTTGACCGCTCGGTGATTGCCGGACCATACTGGCCCTGCTCTTCACGGGCCAGTTCATCCGGGTGCTTGTCGTACCAAGCCTTCTCGAATCGATCGGCGGCGTGAACACCATGACCGTGGAGACCATAGCTGCCAGGTGGGAGGAGCACGTCGCGACCACTTCGGGTGCGGTGGTGATGACGGGAAGCGCGCTGACCGGAGGCGGAACCGCTGCGTGGGGGTGCAGGAGATGGCGCCTGTACGTCACCGGCATTGGCTAGCATGGGCACACGTTGACCGATTTCTGGAATTCCATGCTCCTCTTCAAACTGCATAGATTGACGGCGAGTGCTCGATGCAATCGATGACTCGGCACGAGAATGGTCGTGAGGTTTTGGGTGCAGAGATCGGCTGCGTTGATCGGGATCCTCTTCCAAGGCCGGCGAGGCAGAAGGCTTGCCAAAGCCAGCAGCAGCAGCCTGGCTCGAGTCAGTGCGAGTAACGGCCTGCACTCTTGCCTTGGCGCTGGACACGGGCAGGGAGGGCTTCGGGGCGTGCAGTTTCAAGTCACTGCCCACGTTTCTGGTCTCGGCGGGTTCCAGGTTCTGCGCACTCAGCTCCTCATACTCGATGCCTTCCTCGCCGAGGGATGGGATGGTCACGCTGGGGGGACGAGGTGGGAGGTCATTTGAGGTGGTGCGAGCGAGGCCGGCGCTTAGTGGAGGTCCGTTCAATGGTGATGGCGCATAGCTGTCTCTGCTAGGGGACACAGAGCGGTCCAGACGGCGATTCGTGGGACGAGGGGGGATTGAAGGAGTGTTGTTGGCATTCAGCGTCCGAGGAGACCTGGACGGACGAGGCGGTATCACCGGGGCTGACGGAGCAGACATGATGACTGTGCAGGACGGGGTGGTAGTGGTAGGAAATAATGACGCATGTAAAAACTGGAACAGATAAAACTCAGGCAGCTTGTTTGTTCAATCAATGTTAGCAGTTACATGAACGGTAAGACATGGAGTTGCTGCTTCAACTGCAGGAGAACAAGACAATCCAAAAAGCAGGCGACGTTGGGGGAGAAGAAGTTGAAAGGGGAAGAGGAAGAGGAAGAATGCTGGGTTGAGATGAGGCAATTGCGGGCTGGCTCTTTCCACGCTTAACCGGATCTAGCCGACAATGACGATCAATCAACCACCAGGCTCCAAGGCAGAAAACAGTCTCTCTCTCTCTCTCTTTCTCTCTCTCGCGATATTTTTGGTCTCTTCTCAGGAGTGTGCAAAAGCGAAGTTCAAGCCAGGATGCTCTGTACTCCGTAACTAGGATGGTTTTATCTTCCCTGCCTTGGGCCTGGCCCCTGTTCCATTTTTAAAGCTCAGGCGGCGCCTACACTAGCAGGCTTGCTTGCTCACCGCCTTAAGAAGAGTTTGCAGGGCGACTGTCCAGCTGACCTGAAGAGGGGCAATTGGGTAAAAAAAAGAAGAAAGAAAAACGCAGAAATAGACGAAATAGACGAAATTGCGGTGCTGTTTTGGCTATACCCGTACGTACCTGTTCTCTCTTCGGTGGTTGCGAGTGAAGGCGAAGATGTGGTTGGCCTGCTATTATTGGACGGAAGGGCCGAGCTTCAAAGTATGTGATGGTTTGATAGGCAAGCAGGGAGTTTGATAGGCAAGCAGATAGAGTGACGGTTACCTAGGTATTGAAGTAAGATATGAATTATGCCAGGAAGCAGGACGAGGCAGTTCTGTTATATTCTGGTTGACTACGCATCAAACTGGTATGTCGTACTATGAAATTAGTATGAATCCTCAGATCCTATGATGTAGTTGGCCTGGTCTGGGCCTGACAACCTGACAATACCGTATTGTAATATTACACCTTCAACTTCAGTCTTCAAGTCTTGTGACTTGAGGATCTCTTCGAAGTTCGAACTGTATTGACCCGCTCTGATTGGCTGTCTCTGCTAGCCACCTTATAACTAGATACTAGTAAACAGTCAATATACATCCTATATAGTATATAGTATACGATTCAAGAGAATAGAGAGCGCAACTGATTATCTTTATTGTATCCCGGTCGATGTTGCTGACGGCCAAGCCAAAAATGCCTCAGCTGAGCCACCGCAGTGGAGTAACTATTACGCGCTATTCCCGATGTAGCTTAGAGTATAATATTGACGGTACGCGCCTTACCTGAGGCTTACCACCTTGTACTATCCAGCAACTTCAGGCTACGTACTTCTTTCTATCTTCATCATACCTCTCTGCCCTAGAGAAATACCGAGTTGTCCGCACTGGAACTCCCTGCCCCCTACGTGGCACCTGCAGGTTGAGATTGGAAGAATTTACTCAGTCGCTTGGCATTGATTGCACTGCTATGGCCAGTGACCATTGCTGATGCCTTTTCCCATGGGTCGGTAGAGACATGGCACCTATCCATGGATATTCTCCCTCGTACCAGTAGCATACCAAGGTACTCCCTTTCCCTGAACTTGAGAGCTTATTAGCACGGCATATCTTGCGCAATTGCTCAATTCTGTGCCTATATAGTACGTATATACAGAGTATCCGTACTCCGTACCTAGGTGCATAAATATCGACCCTATGATATTATACCCCGCTGGACAAGCCCCGCCGTTGATCATTATCATACTTACCTACGTACTGCCAAGTGGTCTAACGATATTTGTTGGGGCATTGGTTATAAAGATGTATTTACAAGGTGACTACCGATGACGTAACAGGAAATAGTTGTATATTATTGATTCAGGGGAGAAATGCGTTGAATCGGATATTGTGAACTTTTGAAAGATGGAAGTTCGATCATTGGCTCCTGTAAAAGGCTCAAACAACCTGGAATTGGAAATCCCTCAATGCTCGCTCGAATATCGAGAGGTAAATGCCGCATACTATAAAAATGAATATCCGGTACACATTGGATTGCTGTCTTGGTAATTTGAATACAGAACAGAATGCCGCATAGAGTATAAAGTATATAGTATATTTGGATAGCAACCACACAGCTCCAAACGCTTATAGTAACGCTTGCTCGGAGCAGAGCAAGCGGAGAATACACTCGTAATCGCATCTCACACAGTTCGTGATACACAGAAGGCAAAGGAGGAAATTAACAGATTTTATAGAATACAATCAAGACGGAGGAGTAGTGGAAAAAAGGATAATCGAGGCCGTTGCATAACAGATCCGAGGCATAAGGCAAAGGCATGGGCAAGACGAACAGAGAACAGTCGGAGGACGCATCTACACAATCATTTGCGCAATACCTTGTCCACCCAGAGTCTTGCTGGTCATGAACTCTTGGTTCCGAAGAGCTGCAAGCAGGTAGAAAAGACCGGCGAGGAGGAGAAAGACGGCAGCAACGATCAAGCTCGACGCTCCGACGACCAGACTGATCCATTGCACAGCACTCATCAAAACGTAGATGAGCGCGCGCATGTAGTTGGTCGCAAAGCGGCGGATGAATTCGTCGAATTTGGACGATGTTGGGCATATCCGGAGCAGGAAGGGCACTTCGACGAAGAGAATTATGACCGAGCAACACCTGATATAGACACACAGATATGAGCTCAAGATTTTGAATCTCCCGTGTGGATCTCTGGAACGCTTAAACTCACAGACACACGATACTAAACGGGATACGTCCAACAGGCGCAAAAATGTTGGCAACGCCCAGGGCGAAGCACAGGAAGATGCAAATGACACCCGTCCTACAACCTGTTAGACCGAGCCAAGCAACGAATATCCACAACTAACCATTGTCCATAAATACCTGAAAAGTAAACGTTAACGATGGCCCCCAGCAAGAGAAGAGAGACAAAAAGGCGGAATGGAGAATAATCTTACTGAAATTACGCGAGCGAAATTCTTCAGCGAGAGTCATTTTGACGAGGCAGAAGTTTGTTCGTAACGGCGTTACACTATTGAATGCTATCCAAAGGAATAGAATCGACGGCCTTCAAGGGGGAAAATGCGTCGTCGTTGATCGTCAGCGTCGTGAGCTCGCGGATGAAGGTGCGGCGCCGCAGGTCGTTCACATAAACAAACAATAGGCAACGAGATTGGAAGTCACCGGCGTTTCAAAGCTCTGGAACAAAAAGAAGAGTATGCCTGACACCGCCAAAATAACAGAGTTCGAATTCGTATTCAATAAAGGAGCAAGAGAGGAAGCTGTCTGTATGTATGTATATTTGGGGATCGGCAGAAACAGCAACGTGGACGGTTTCAAGATGTACGCGGGTTGGCTGTTGACAAACAAAGCACCGGCGTTAGCTTGTTTGTCTGGGCAGAGATGTAGAACCCAATTCCTCAGGCTCCGCGATATTCCTAGAAGTCGCTTACCTCCGAGGATCTAGCAGAACGACGGTGGATTTAGGATTATGCAAATTGTTGAGGTCTTTCCAGGTAGCTAAATTACGACTGGCTTGGCGGAACACATGTCAGGCCGGAGCTAGTCCTGAAGGGGAATTTATGGGCCTTGTTGCCTTAGGCTTCGGCCTTAGGCTTTGAGCTGCGCAAATAAGTTAACTGAAGATAACTTATAAGTTAGTTAACTGGTTTACAAAGTTCTTCCAAATTTACATATTTACATATTTATACATTATTTCAAAATGGACCCTTGGTATACTTCAAGCACACAAAGAAGGACGATTAGAAGAGAGACGTGGTATAGCCAAATAATTAATCCTTGTCTAAATCCCGCGATATTAATATCAAACACATCGAATCTCCAGGCCCGATTTCTGGTTCAATAGACAATTTCCCGGGCGTGTATCCATCGCTCAAAGTCTCCATCGCTCGATATCACCCAGCTGTCCTCGTGTGATTTTCGCTTGGGAAATGTATTGTGCGTCGATTATTTATCCATACACCAGGCGGAAAACGTCGTTGTAGACAAAGTAGCTACCTGCTCCGTCGGGCAAGAGTTGAAATGCTTGCGTGTAGTTCATTGCTTTCTGTTCCTCGTCCACCTATAGCAATAATACCGGTCAGCATCAAAACAATCAGCCGTAGGGAGGAACGACCACGGATGCATGCATGTGCACATACCAAGAGGGCGCCGGTGACGAGAACGAGAATGCCGCCTCCCTCATTGCTGGGCTGGGCATCAAGAGTTGCGACCCGATGTTGCACCTTCTGGAATGGCAGATCCTATAAGAGAAGAAGAAGGGAGAAAATCCATCAGCATTCAAGTGTTCCCTTTCCGCGGCGAGAATAAAGGTATAAACTCACGCCTAGTTTCCCGATAATAGCCTGAGTTCCAAGTTTGGCATCGTTTTCAAAGGTGAGCATAGAATTATCGCGCTATGAAACCCGTCCCCTCAATGTAAGTCTGCGAGCGGTTAAAGTAGAGACCAAATGGAAAAGTCTGGCTTACGTAGAGCGCAGCTAGGTTGGCTCGGTTCTCGTCGAACGTCTTGTAGTAGAACTCAACGAACTGTTCTGTGGTGTTTGGGATGATCAGGTTAGGTGGGGGTGTTTGGTTTTGAAAGGCGTCGCAAATGCAACATGGACGGCATATCTGTCACTGAGTAAGGGAGAGGGACGTACGAGCAATGGTGCTGAAGTCTGCATATACAGTTAGTAAAAATAGGTCAATGAATCAGAGGAAGGAGGGTGCCACGCAAAAAAGTCATCTTGCAGCGAGAACGCGCAAAGCGCAAAGCGAAAAGCGAAAAGAGGACACTGCAACCAACTTACCTGCCATTGCGAGGCCTGGCTGATGGATCACCTATAGACAAAATGGATGCGAGATAGAAGGCAGGCTGGACGAGAGACGGAAATAAATACGCGGCAGTTTTCAGTGTTCACTGTTTACGGGGAGAGAGAAGACAAACAGAGAGGGGTGTTGTGGGCCTAAGGATCCGGGATGGCGGTGGGGTCTTTCCAATCTACAAGTTCCAACTACACCACCACCACCACCACCACTACCTAGGTACTACTACTACATTCTAACAACTACAAACAGCATACGGTGATTTGGAGGCTTATACAAGGATTATACATTCATGCTCATATGCAACTACGGCTAATCATTCTCCTCGTCAGACTCTGCAAACATATCCTCTGCTTTGGGCCGCGGTCTCCTCACTCGTCCAGCCGGAGTGCTTGCTTCAGGCTTGCTGTCTGGCTTTGCCGCTTGATCGGGCTGCTGCTGGTGCTCTGCGCTATTCTCCATATCGACATCCATGTCCAGAGGCTGCCCGTCCAAGCCGGTCTCTTCAAGGTCACTGTCTTCTAGGGGCACGCCATCGATGTCACTCATCGGCTCGCCGTCCAGGTCATCCTCCAACTCCTGAGAACTCGGCTGCCCGGGTACTGCTGTCTGACTGGGGTCAAATCGTCCTCCTGCAGCCGCATCTTCCTCCACCGTCTTCCAACGACTCTTGCCTTTGCTGCCAAGAGAAGCGCTATTCTGTTCTCCCTCAGCCTTCTTCTTTTCGTCTTCTAGCTCCTTCTCTGTCAATGGCGGATTTTCAAACACTTGAACGAAGTGTTCCTGCGCGGCCTGAGGGAAAACACTCCATCCTTCCCAGAGGTGTAGGATTGACCCGATGCTACGTTTCCACTTGTCTGCTTTGAGACGGCCCCAGCCCAGTTCCTTCTCCAAACGGCCTAGATGCTCGAACACTTTATGTACGCGAAATGCATTTTCAAAGAGCTGCCGGTATCGCCAGGCATGACGGACGCCACTGGTAGATGAAGAGGAGAAAATATCTGATATGACGTACAGGCCAACGAGCTTCGCAGCGGATGTGTCCTCACCGACTTTTCCGGAACCGGACAATGAATTGTCATTCTTTTCCCCAGAGTTGACGGCGCTCGCTTCACTTTCTCTCAGCGCTGTGCGTGCCTCCTCGCGGTTTGGGTTTGCACGTGAATATGCAAATGGCCGAAGAACATTGGCTGCTAACATCTCCACCACCTCCTCTGCGCCCGCGCTTGCGTGTTGAATGGCAAAAGCTGTCACTCGAGCCACATCCCCTCGCCGCAGTTTCGTATTAGCGGTTGGAAGCCGAGCAAGTAAGTGTGTCAATTTCGCTTTCTGCAACGGGTCCATGTATCCCATCCCATCCTGTGTTGCAAGGGAGTCATCCACTGCGTGGCGCCGTCTTGTGTCTTCATTGTCAGAGTCTTCCTCATCTGATGAATTGTAGTCTTCATCTGAGACGAATTCGTCAAGCGTAGTGGCATATTCAAAGCGAATTGGCTTTTCAGGACCGATCCAATTGGCGCCACCTTCAAATATGAATGCAGTAGCGGGATTATCATGCTTCCTATAGTGGCCTCGACTGACATTTGGATTGGTGAGAACATCCCAGAGCTTCCACCTATACCACACCCCGCCAACACTGCGAGCATCCCAAATCCATGCCCATTTCTCCTCTCTTTGCACCTCCGGCCGGCTCATAAGCAAAGCCTCGAATTCCGG
The DNA here is from genome assembly GCA_023625875.1 of Trichocomaceae sp. PYS4502. NCBI lineage: Eukaryota > Fungi > Ascomycota > Eurotiomycetes > Eurotiales > Trichocomaceae > Trichocomaceae sp. PYS4502. Next base: position 65,942 of record JAMAFX010000084.1, read on the forward strand.
TCCATATTTTAGTAGATTCTCAAGAGTTTTGTGGATAAGTCGGATTTGTTTTAAGTCAGAAGGCGGCTTGACCTCTATCTGCGCTGTCGACGCAGGTCTCGCATACTGAGAACCATAGGAAGACGGAGGTGCGAACCCACCGCGGTGAGGGCCAGGCGGGGGCGCTCGGCTGAGCCTACCGACAGGCGCTTGGTTAACCGTTTTGGCGCCGAAAGGCAGTGAGCTGGTAGACGATGAGCCAACAGCCACAGGCATTCCCGAATGTATTGCTGCGGAGGAAAGGTGGCGCGATATTGATAGATAATAACCCCATCCCAGATATCTGCCTTGCAGAGCACTTACTGCCGAGTCGATATCTGAAGCGGCTGTTTCTTGCGCTAGAGTAACAATGGCCGAGAAAGACCTGCGTTCCGTCGATGGCTGAATAGACGGAGGTATGATTTTGACGCCGTCAACAGTAAGATTTCCGGAGATCAACGATTTAATGACAGCGGGCGAAGACCCCGGTGGTAAAGAGGATAGATAGACAGTAGGTTTTGCAACTGCTCGCTCGGCCTCTTTATCCTCTACAGCTCTTTCCTCCTCGTCATCAGAGGCACGAAAGGCGGCTACAGCGTCGTTGTCCTCATATCTAAAGATCCCATGGCTACCAGGTTCCCTGTTATCCCTATCTCGATCACGATAGAAACCGTCGTATGTTCGCTTTCGAGCAAGTGACGGTGCTGGGCCTAAGCTGCCAGGGCCGCTGTTGCGGTTAAGAGACGAGCTTGTGAAGTGTCGTTTGGGCGGCGGGCCACCACCGAGACTTCCGGGGCCACTGGGTCTGAAGTTTGATGATGATGCGGCTGCCCGACTGCTGCTATTGCCGTCATTGTCGAAAGACTTGACAAAATCCTCGTACACAGCGGCGGTTTCGGCTCGTTCGCGCGCGCGTTTCGCTTCGGCTTCCGCCTTTTGGCGCTCAAAGAGCGACCTTTTCGGAGCCGCTGACAGTTTTGAGGACAGGTCAGGAAAGGCTTTGGCCTTGGAGTCGTCCGGCATGGTGGTAGATGGGCAGCATCAGCCGCTTGCGAGGTGAAGTCGTTGACTGACGGAGTTGAGCAAGCCAAGTTAACTACTCCGCGGCCCGCCAGCGGTGCGTCTGTAACTAGCTAGTCAACTTGGCCAGCTTCAAAGATGCACAGACAGGCTAGATATTATGTGTACTACTGCATATCTCTATAATATGAATATACTCCGTACATTCTAGTTATGCGTAGCCAATTACAAAATATGAAAGACTGAGCAAATGCATGTTCTAGAGAGTTCGCTGCCTTAGGCTGCCTGCAAATCCAGATTACTAATGCGGCCTATTCCGGAAACGGTTAGTCCGGCTGCGGCTGCCTGATGATTTCACGCCGTCGACCGAGAAGCTGATAAACCTCTCCTCCATCTCACTTCCATCTCTCTCACATCTCACGACACTGCTCGGCAAGACATGCCTGAGAGGTGCAACGGTATAATCAGGCCTCGCTGACTCGGAAAAGTGCGCCACTGCCATTTCGTGTCATCTCTGTGACTCTGTTTCGGCCGTGGCGCCGCCTGTCCGTCGTTTCGTGCACGCTCCGTCTGCTGTCGCCACCTGCGCTTTCACCACCTCCCGAGGTCGAGGCTCAGGCTCACTGCGTCTCGGCGTCAGTCTCTGGGGTTAGTTAACCCGGATCAAGGGAAACAGAAAATATGACGACTACTATGGCGACTTCGGCGACTTCGGCGGCGGGAACAGAGTGGAAGAAGAACCTGTCCGCGCACGTCATCTGCCCCGAATGCAAAGAGTTCCCTCCAAACCTCGAATTTCCAGGTTCCCACGAGACCGTCTGTGGCTCTTGCGGGTTGGTCCTGGCGGATCGCGAAATTGATGTGCACTCGGAATGGCGAACGTTTTCCAACGACGACCAGAACAATGATGACCCATCACGTGTTGGCGAAACATCGAACATCCTGCTGAACGGCAACCAGCTGGAGACCAATATAGCGGGAGGCGCAACGGGAGCTGCTCGGCAGTTGTACCGTGCTCAGAACAAGCTTTCCAGTGAGAAGAACAATAAATCGCTTATGGCCGCCTACAAAGAAATCGGTGCTTTGTGCGACGGCTTCAACATTCAGAAGATCGTTGCTGACACGGCAAAGTACCTCTTCAAGATAGTCGACGACCATAAGGCGTTTAAGGGGAAATCCCAGGACGTGATCATTGCGGGCTGCATATTCATTGCTTGCAGGCAATGTCAAGCGCCTCGGACGTTTTCCGAGATTTTCGCGGTGACAAAGGTTTCGCGCAAAGAAATCGGGAGGATATACAAGTCGCTAGAAAAGTTCTTCACGGCGCAAAATATTGAACGCACCGCTATTGTCGGTGCTGATGCCGGGTTCAAGCAAACAACCTCGACCAAACCCAGCGATCTTTGCGAACGTTTCGGTACGTTCTTGGGCTTGGACTACCGAACATGGAACGCAGCAGCTACCCTGTCTGATAAGGTCACGAAGGATGGTGATCTTGCCGGAAGGTCACCCCTTTCCATTGTCGCTGCTTGCATCTACATGATCTCTCACCTGTGCGGGGTGCCCAAATCAGCCAAGGAGATTTCGAATGTCGTCGGTGTCAGCGATGGTACTATTCGTGGCGCGTACAAACAGCTCTACGCAGAGAGAAATCGCCTCCTTACCGATGACTTTGTCGCGAAGGTGAACGGGGACAAGGCGAATTTACCGCTGAGCTAGAGATCCCAGTTACGTTTATGTTCATATTCATACAATGGAAATAGTCTTGCTTTCATATTTTACTAGAAGCTGATTGTGTTTCTTTCAATTGCATCGCGCGATTAGATTGCAGACTTGAATGGTTTTGTTTTTTTTTTTTTTTCTTTTTTTTTATACTGGACATGGCTGATCACCAAGTCCAAGCATGGAGATTCGAATGAACTTTTCCAGCACAGCAGAATGTAAGAGACAGAATGTAACAGATGCTAGAATAAGAATAACTAATGCATACAATTTGATAGTTGTCGGATGATCACGGGGTGACTAAGCCGCATCTGGCAAAGCCGCCAGTTGCACAAGTCGAAAGTTCCTTCCGAACCTTCAGCAACATCCACCTCACCCACAACTCCCTCTCGAACCAGCAGCCATCCTCACCCACATAGTCGCGATGATGTCTCAATCTGTCCGAGCTTCTGTAAGGCCAATTTTCCAGCGATGATGATGAAAAACCCCCTAGCTAACCATTGATTCGTTGTCCTCCCAGAGCTCGCTGCTTACCCGTGTCAGCCGGCAGTCCGTCGGTGTTTCATACCGCACGTTCCTGACTACTGCCACTCGCCGAGGTATGCAATTCCATGTTCGCTTGGGAGATGAGGCGTGATTTGTGTGCTTCTTGGCCAATCAAGTGATTCATCGTGGCCTGTCATGATGGTTGTTTACTGACATGGAATCGAAAAATCATAGCCGACCCCGTCCAGGACCTCTACCTCCGTGAACTCCGGGCCTACAAGCCCAAGCCCGTCAAGCCTGGTGATGCCGAAGCACACGTCCAGAAATTCAGCGCCCCCCAGCCCCCGCCATCGCCGGAGGAGGCCAGCCTCGCCAACGAACTGAAGGATTACGAGAGCCAGACCGTTGAGGTCGAAGGCCAGGCTGCTGCCGGCGAAGAGGCGCCCAAGGAAGAGAGCTGGTTTGAAGAGGACGAGGAAGAAGCGCCTGCTGCTCATTAAGATGTTTTCACTGGGTCCTTCCGACCGAGGAGGAAGTCAGAAAGAAACTATTATACCGAGATATCTCGGACCGATTTGAGTGAAAGATGGATGTGTGTATGATGCAGGGTGTGTTGATTCTATAATCTACCAGAGTCTCGCGCATTTTTTACAGGACTGTTGGTGGGAAAGGGAGCGAATAAGAGAATGTCGTCTCTTGTCTGCACATGCACAAAGGGGAATTGCTGTCATCTTGGGGCTATCCTCTTGTGTTACAAAGCGATGGCAGGGTTTTCTTTTGTGGTACTAACTAACTGAACCGTTGTTCTCCTTAAGCATGTAAATTATTAAGCAATATTACCAAATTTTCAGGGTTCTACCAGGTATCTCTCTTTCTATGTGTTACTTGAAGGCCGTGCAGGTACCTCATCCGCCCGACTAATAGGTACTACTACGTAGTACGTACTAGCATTGCCAACCATGGGACTGGACAATAGCTTGCCTACCTCGCAGACTCCTTGCGTCTATCGCGCACAAGTCCTCTGTACATGTCACTACATGACAGGTTGTATTTGAAGCTGATGCGTCCAAGCCATGCCATTGTTGCCATGCTGTGGCTGCTGTACCTACTCTGTACAGGTGGGACGGAACTGCCGTACTCGTACTCCATGGAACATGATCGTCTTGGCTCCAGGCTCGAGAATGTTCAATGCGGACCATTGTGGCTATACAGCCTATCAGCAATCTTCAAGATGTGGCTGGTCACTAGCGCAAGCCTCCCTGGCGATGACTCGGATGATGCATCGTCTGACGAATCTGTGAGACTATGACTGATGCAGGCACTACCAGGCTGGGTTCATAGTAGCACCACCCACTCCGTACTCCGTACCGAGTGCTAATAACGACGCACATCAGGGGGCTGCGTGTCGAACAATTGGAATTTGGGCGAGAGACAACCTTATGCAATGCGTGCGGCTCTTTGCGGATGTTGGATACATAACTCCCCACCACCGACTGCATAAAAAGCGGTCGATGTCTCAGGCTCTTTCTTGCTTGGAGATTTTTTAATTTCATGCAATTTAATTTCTAAACAAAAATATTTGTTCTTCTTTCAAAGCAACACGCCCAGCTTAATACATTATACATAAGGCAGCGCCAGTCAACCAGTAAAGAAACCTTTCTTGACACGGAGAGTATCAAAACATTGGACATATACTAACCTACATACGACGTACCTAGGTACTATGTATGTATTAACTTACAAATATAAATATAAGACCCATAAAGTTATAAAGGAAATAGTGCATGCCGTGTCGTTGTCCCCTAAGTTCCCGCCTTCATTCCAGTCGCCTTGTTTCACTTTCACTTTGACTTTGACTTGACTTCACCTCAGCTTCCTCCTTCTCCTTTACTCTCTTCCTCCTCCTCTGTCGAATATTCTTAACTGCCAAATTCCTAATTCGTTCATAAATCATCATCACTACTATCGTTGTTCTCCGCATTACACCTGATGATCTCCCTGTCCGGCCCTACCGCGATCTTGCACCTGAAACTGGACTAAGGATCCTTCCGCCAACAACTAATCTTGGCCTTGGGTCTCTGCCCCTCGCAATTTGCCCATCTTGACATATTTCAGACCATCTTATTGTCATTGTTTCGTGCATTAATAAGTTAAATAACTAATATTGCTACGGACTGCTACCAATCACGCGATCTTCCGGCTGGTCCTGAACTTCACAGCCCTCCCTTCGTTTCGCCTCGACAACGCCTCTCCGCCTTGTCACAAGTGATTGATGATATTGCTTGGTTTCGAATTACGGGGATACTGGTTCTTTCCCATTCGAGCGATGCGTATGCACTGAAAGCAGTGGCCTGAGCCCTGGTTCCTGGAGAGCTGGTCTCTCCGGACTGCTTTGATCTGTCACTAGTTCGTACCGCCAGATATATTAATAGCCCCCGTCGTTGGAAATGGCACTGGACGTCGAGAGATCTCAACTTCTACAATTTCCCCGTCTGCAGGAGGAGCCAGACAACGGACCTCCTCGGCCGGAAGATTCGGTCCCAAGGACTATCGTTCATCGATCAGCGAGCTTCGACTCTGCCAAGGAAGAGGACGTCCGAGATGGCCGCGTCCCAACTCGCGTGAAGAGAGCGTTCTCTAATGCCAGCGTTTCCGCTAAAAACGAGTCATCCGTCAAGGAAAACTTTGCTGCTGGCAAAGATATTCTACGCCGCGTTACACTCCGTCCGAGAAGCAAGTCCAAGCCCTCGAACCGCCAAATGCCCTCGCGTGAAGTTCGTCAATCAATCGAGTCGAGTCCAGGATCAGACGATACTGCGCTGAAAGAAAGGTCGAGAAATCTCGGAGCTGCCAACAACAAAGAAAAGCCTGTCCAAGATGCTACGACTGCGGAAACCACCCTAAGACCTGCTGCGAGACAGACAATGGCTCAATCCGTGTCTGGGAAGATTGCTACGCTGGCCCGTGTTTCGTGGATGTCAAATTCTCGGTCACCTTCGCCAGGCCGGCGCGACTCAACCTCAGGAACATCCCGCTCCCGAGAGCAGTCCCCAACGCCCAAAAGTCGCGCATTGACAACCGGCGTGACGTTGAATACCGAGAGCAAAGAAGATACAGAGCTCGGGGCAGATCAGGGTGAGGACACCGAGAATAAGAAGAATGCTCCAAGTAAAAGATACCGCCGTCCGTTGAGCGCTTTCGTCACTCGAAGCAAGTCTGCTGAGCCTCCTCCAACACTACGCAGCAGGAAGTCTGTGGACCAATTGGTACGGAACGATCTCTCGACCCCCGATTTACCACCACTTCCAAAACCTCCAGCTTCGTCTATGATTCCAGCTGTAGAACCTACCCGGAAAAAGGATGAACTTTGGACCGTTTTCAGAGGCCTCGAGGCAGATCTACAAAAGTTCCAGTCCAAATCAGCCAACCTTAAGGTTAACGTGGTCCGGTCGTCTCTACTCCCTTTTCTTTCTCGATATGCATCTCACCCATCATTCAACACACTTAGACCCGAAGACCTAGACCGACGGGTGAACATCTTGAATAAATGGTGGACTGCATTATTGGCATTATTACACGGCAAACACAACCAGTCGGTATCTGGTACAGACAGGCCAGTCTTTTTGGAGGCAATCTCGGGTATAATGATGCGAAGAGAGTGGAGGATTCCTTATAATCCACAGGCATTCTCTGCTCATAGCTCCAATTCCTCCCTAGAGTCGGGCTCCTCGGATTTTCTCACGGAATCAATCTATCATAACGTCCGGAACATTTTCAACCAGAATCTGCTCTCACAAATGGCCTTTGTTGTGGAGAAAATGTCATTGCGGCATGCACCAGCTAGTCTTGTGGTGTTCTGTGGGACGGCATGTGCCTATGCGTTCTACTTCTGTCCTGGAGTTGCCGACATGTTGGTGCGGTTATGGAATACTCCACCTGAAGCGTTTCGCCGTTTGCTGGCAGATCCATCGGTGTATAAAGGTTCCGGAAGCAGAGCAATATCGCACAATCTTGCCTCAAGATTCCCACTCCCCGTGCGGCCTCTTGCTTTCTTCTCTCATATCGCCCTGTCCAGATATCTACGCCAGCCACCGACCTTGCCATTGAGTGCCGTGCAAATCCCATGGCATGGTCCTTGGATATCTCGCTGGTGTGGGCGTGATAGCGATCTATTCTTTGTATTCGTCAAATACTTCCTTATGCTCAGTTGCGACTTTCTACCCAGAGAAACAGAGAATTCATGCCACATATTTGCACCTGGCATGTTGTCTGTCCAAGGTCATCTTCTGATGGTCTTGGAGGACACATTTTATCGGCAATCTTCTCCACAGGCGCCTGACAATTATTTCGGCGCAACCTCGGTAACGTTTGATGATTTCATTGAGGGACCCAATGCTGCCATGTCAACCTTGTCAATGGGGATGGCAAACTGCCATCGTTCCATGGCAGAAAACCGATTAATCATACTCTTGAAAGACTTCCTCTCTGAGCCGTCACCGGAGATCTCCCTCACACGCAGAATATACGTTGATTCTTTCATGCGCGTACTGAAGACCGCTGCTCGGAAAACGTCTTTGTTTAACCACAATGCTTGTTTTGTCCTATGTGACTTCGTAGAGGAGGCCGCTCCGTTGGTTAACAGATATTGCCGGAAAATCAAAGAAGACATCTTTGAGTGGCCGTTTTGGACGGATGTCTGCAAACAGTTGACCCGCAGCCATAATTCCATGACTGATGTTCGGCTCTTCGCTTTCCTCTTCTCCATGTGGAAACCGTGGACTGCAAACAAAGAACGATACTACGAGCTTTGCACGCAATTTCTGCTTCATGATGACTACTTTTACGCGTACTTTTGCCATTGGAATCCTATGGTCAGATCCTATTTTCATCGTCTGCTTTGCTGGAGGTTGGCCCGCTTCAACGCAGATCCTACGCCTGCTGATTCGTGAGTACATATATTTGTTATGGACATGCGTGTACCATTACTGAGTTTCGGAAAATTTTAGGGAAATATACGAAATGCTCATGGACAAGATTGAACAAGTTTGGGCTTACTATCTATCCTTCAACATCAAGGCCGAAAAGGAGAATCGGGCGTTATTATCGTCAGAGATGTGTAGTCCAGCTCCTGGCCGGAGGATCTTGATCATCCGCTCCGACAATCAGCCTGCGTCGCCCAGTAACCCCTTCACTTCTTTTGACAGACTTATTAATTCAGCATCAACGATGAATTCTAGCGGGTATCAAAGCCATGTTATACTCAAACTTGATCCCAAAGGGCTTTCTGATGCTCAGTCACCGCCCAAACGAAGATGGAATCTGCTGAAGAGCGTGTTTGGAGGGACAGCAAATCCGAAACCTGGAGAAGTCACGCCGCCTGGAAGCGTCTCAGACGAGAACGAGGTCAATCCTATTGACAGTCTCATGGCTGAGGAAGGGAATACCGCACAGTCGACCAATAGGTCTAGTTCTAGTTCGCAAGATTCGGGAAGCAGCCGACCAGACGATGAAGATACCCCTAGCACAGACGACGACGACGATGACAACACACCACACCAACAATATAATTTCAAATTTTCCTTGGAAAACCATCACTGGAACTCTGCTTTTAAGAACAGGCCTCTATCTTCACCGAATCTCCCAAAAAGAACTCTTCACCATGTCCAACACCAACGATCAGCAAAAGCGCTAACGAGCTTAGCAGCGGAAGATGAATCTATGGACGAAGCACGGGACAACGACGCATCGACAGCAAGCACCACCAATTCATACGCGACGACAAAGGGATCACGACCGTCCGTTGATGGCGAAATGGATTATTTCGACAGCGGGAATATTAAGTTAGTGGTCCGCAATGAGCGCCTGGTGGCTAGTAAATACGCAGGTCGCGCTCTCGCAGAATGGGCCCAGGTAATATGCGAATTCGACAGTTTCTTCGAGCGCAGACGCAATGAAGGCGTTCTCAGTGACGAGCTCGTCGAGACGCCTTCGTTGAGTGTTGACAATTTCAGGAAGTGAGATTGCGTTTGCTTTCGTTCCTTTTTTTTTTCTCTCTTTCTTTATTTCTTTCTTCTATCCAACATATGCGAGCATATCTGGCGTTTCCTTTTATCTTATTCGTAAATCATTACAAGTGCTGCCAATCAAGCTATGGGAGGATATTGATTGAACTTTTTTTTTGTTTTGACTGCGTACTTGATTCTGCATGCGCATCTTTTCTTTATTTTGGGAACCTTACTCCCTACGGAGTCTTTACTTTGTTCAATATTACATTCGCACATTCGCTGCATGTTGGGAGTTGGTAACTGTTATCATTAGTCCTAGTCAATCGATTAATCAATATCCACTACGCGGATTTCTTCATGATATACTAGGTAAATGCTTGATATTAATGATATTTACTTATTAGATAGATTACCTAGGTATGTGTCTACTCTACAGCGTACTAATTACATGGTCCATCGTCACCAAATGATAAACGATATGGCTTGGTTAATGAAATCTGAATCAAAGAGTGTTGAGCGCGCTCAAGATCTTAGGGAAAAGCGTCTCGTCGAATTCCCACAATGTGGTCTGGAAGTTGCACGAGAAGGCACCACCAGTCCACCAGGTCGAGCGTTGACCCTGCAGTTGATAGAGGTCATAGTAGAAACCAGCCTGGACATCCTGGGGGGTTACGCGGGCATGCATGGGCCCATGAACCGAGAAATCCACCCACTCCAGCTGCTGGCCCGCGTAGGGTTCGGCGAGTAGGCCGGCCTTGAGGAGGGTTTCAAAGTTCGTCTGGGCTAGTGCCTTGGCGTCGTCAGTGGTGAAAGTATCGTCACCGACGAGGATGACGTGGAACAGATTATCGGCACCGAGGTAGCTGAACTCGTTTGTGAAGGGGAAGTTCGGAAGGACGAGGTAGTTGTTTGGGGCAGCGCCGGCCGCCATGTTAGTGTATGACATTGGGGCAGCGAAGGCGGTGTTGTTGACAATGCCGTCGTAGATTCGCGAGTAGTTGAATTTGGAAAAGATGGACTGCTCGTTGGGGTCCAGGCCGAATGGGGCCAGGTTGTCGAGAGTTGGCTCGATGGCGATGAGGAGTTCGCGCGCAAGCACGATGGTGAGTTGGCCAGTGATGAGGTTCTGCACGGTGAGTTCGACGCCAAAGTCGGTGCGGATGCTGCCTATGACTTTGCTGTTGTACAGGACATCGCTGCCGAGGTCGTTGCCGATGGCGTTGTACAGTGCTTGGTTACCACCAGCGGCCGACCAGGATGTGATCTCTCCAACGATATCCTGGGCCATGTATGCGCCGAACGCCTGGAGCACGAACAAGGTGGTTTCCGCGGTCATGTTTCCAACGCCAAGGCCCGTGGAGTCGTAGGCAATGGGGATGATATCCTGGATGCCATACTTGGTGATGAAGTCGCCGAAGGGGATGAGCAAGTCCGCGGGGATATTGCTTCCCTGCGGGAAGTTCCAGTAACCTGGCTGGATGTAGTTGGTCCATGGCGAGATGACGTTGAGGAAGTTCTGGAAGGCTGTTATCATATCGCCAATGGCGGGCATGGTGTAGTTGACGACGCTTCCCGTGAGGAAGTCAATGTACTCGGTGGTGACAGTGGCACTAGGCACAGGGACCTTGGAGATGTTGAAGCGGTCGAAGAAGGCCGATGCATTGCCAATGCCTAGATAGGCTTCAACACCAAAGTCATACGCAGTGCCCGTTTTAGGGTCAATGTACGTGTTGACCATGCCACCCTAGAAATTGATTTACGGTTATTTGAGGTCTTTGCGGACGTTGTCGGGGTCTGGCTTACCAGCTGGCCCTGCATCTCAACAAGGGCGATACTCTTTCCGTAGTCATCGCGAAGACGAACAGCAGCGTAGGCACCAGAAGCACCTCCGCCGACGATGGCAACGTCCTTGACAATGACATTGAAAGGGCTGGAAGCTGCAGTTGCAGTTGCAGCAAGCGCACAGCACAACAGAGACAATAGCATTGTTATTACGCAAAAGCAAAATCGGAACAGAACCTTGGAAAAAAAAGAGACGAGAGTTTTAAAGAATACCACAAGCAGAAGGAAAAAGACAGTGCGTATACCATAAGAGCTTCTCTTTATACTTCTGCAGCTCGGCCTAGCGCGTCCGTTAGGGTTAGGCCAGTGCAGCCCCTGTCTACTATCCAACAAGCCAGGCAAAATATATGAAGCATGCCTAAGGAGTACTTGAGTGATTTAATCCGTAATATCGGCTAATGTAACTAGTTTTAGCTACGCTGAGGGCTAAGGACTTAAGGTGCTGATGTCTTGATACCTACTGTAGACCCTTCGTAACTACGTACATGGTAAGGAACTCCATCCATAAAACGAACATGGATATATTCTCCCAAGTTTCCCTTCCAAAAGATTAAAATAAAATAGACTGGCGAATTTCTTACCTATCATGGCATGATATGCATGCGGCTGCCACGTTTTTCGGTGAATCCGTGCTACATTGGAAAAATACTCAAACAACGGTCAATGCGTACTACCTCATGGCTGTGGAACTTCGGAACCAGGAAGATCGGTTTCTGGAATGGCAAAGCCAGTCAGAAGAAGGCCTCGCTCGACTTCTAAACTCTACTCAGGCGCTCGCTTATGTATCCTCTTGGCTGGAAGTCAGATCGTAATCATCGTATGAGACGCCGCAAGTGTTAATCTAAGCAAACCCCGAGCCCGGAATTCTTCGTGGGCCGGCATATGACGAAGAGCGCTCGAGCCTCGAGGTCAACGGTTTTGAGTCTCCGGGAGAACGGTTAAGTTTGATTGTTGCAGACAGACCGTCTGTTGCTCTATGCGAGTATGCACCTCTCCCGTAATCTTTGTACGTAGACTGCTATCAGCCTAGAAATTTAGAGAGATTAATGTGGGCAGCTGTATAAACTTCTCGTTCATACGAAATTCCCTGAGAAAATTCGTATTAATATAGCTACTGAAAATTGCTTGTTTTAACTTTTTACTGCCCTCAGACCCAAATGGTGTTAGGACCCCTGGGCTCCTCAGCTCGCCCCAGGGCCCAGGGCTCAGAAGGTTCAAGGTACTATCCTGAGTTTTAGTTAGAACGTTGGAGAGCAAACAGTCAGCACATCTAAGTTTTTACACCTCTTTTTCTCAAGATGATCGACCGCTGGGAATATAAGACAATCCTTTATACCCTTGGCAGTTTGGACCCTTAAAAGAAACAAGCAACTCGCAGCCAGCGATATTGCTTCCGAAATACCTGCTTCGCCATGGCGGCCACTGTGACAGGGGAAACCGATACTAGCCATGTGGCCCAGATCCTGGCCATTCAGACAGTGGTACTCGTTGTGGCCATCGTCAACGTTGTTCTACGCCTGTATGTGCGGATTAAGATGATCCGAAGTTTTGGGAGAGACGACTGGTGCATGGCCGGAACTGCGGTAAGATGTTTTCCTACTGCTAGGAAAAGAAACTGATCGAAATCTTCTTTTTCTGACTTTTTTTCTCCCTTGGATCAGATATGTTCTGTCGCAACATGGATCCTATACATCTACAAAGGCGCTCATGGCTTGGGCCACCTGGATAAATTTATCTCAGACGAGAACCAAGTCAAGATATCCGAAGCCGGTTTCTGGCAGGTCATCATCTCGTCTGCTCTTGGAATGGCTCTGCTCAAGATCTCCATCGCCTTGAATTTGCACAGGTTAACGCCCAGTCGATGGTTCAGATTGACCCTGTGGGCGAGTATTGGTATGCCCTGCCATTGTGCAACGATATTCTATGATTTCAAGTGCTGACGAGCTATTGACATTGGGACAGTATTCGTTATTGCATATTCATTCATGGGGGCGATGACCTTCTTTCTCTATTGCAGACCCATGCGCGCCTTCTGGGACCACTCGATTAAGGGTGCCAAATGCTACCCCATCCATCTCTTTATTACATTTGCCCTAATCAACACTTGTACGTTCGCAAGTCCCCTCGACAGAACTTCTTCTCAATTCCTGACGTTGGCTGCATAAATTAGCTTTCAACATTTTCACCGACGTCCTCTTTGCCATCATGCCAATCCCGATTATCTGGCGGCTGCAGATGAAACGCAAAGTGCGCCTATATCTGATTGGTATTTTAAGCCTAGGATATGTGTACGTTGTTTTTTTCTTGATTGAATCTCGTGTTGGAATTTCGAGTGCAAGGAGCTGATATTTCGATTGTTCCCGAATAGGGCTGTGGCCTTTGGCATTACCAACTCGGTATATCAGATTGCGTACGCCGGTGCAGTAAATGGAGCTTAGTAAGTTATCTTGTCAAGATCGGTTTTCTGAGGTAAGATATGGCAATAAATGCATGCTAACGATGTGAAATTCGAAGCAACGACTCGATCATGTTCTTCTCAGTGTATGTCATCCATCCCCTTACCGCAGGTTTTCCTGATGCATTTCACATCTTCCATCATTCTACCAAACCACAACTAACGCTTGCTCCTGAACAGACTCCAAGTCAACGTCGGCATCATTGCCGCCTGCACGCCCTCGATAAAACCGCTCGTGAGTAAAGCACTCAAACTTTCGGACTACACTGCCTCGGCCTCGAGACGATATACGTCGCACAACAACCGATACGGCAGCCGGTATGCTACCCAGGTACACGGGGCAGACCCGTACGATCTCGAAGAATGGCATAGCAATGAGCAGGAGTCGTCCACATCGCCCAGTGCGACCGCCACGGCCACCGCGACGGGGACTTTTTTCCGGACTGGCAGCGAGGAAAGAATCCTGAATGAGCAGTCTGGGCCGGGAATCATGAAGACGACCGAGATCAATGTCCAGGAGATGCATCCCGCTTGAATTTCGTGGGAAAATGTCTAGGTTCGTTTGAACGGGGGGAGGTATGTGTGGGAATGCCTAGTAATTAATAATTAGTATTATCTGTTAGTTACTGCTTAATGAACCTACCTAATTTCACAGGCAGCATAACCTGAATGCGCATACCTAACCTACTTAGGTACCTAGCTAGGTAACTTGGATATATACTTAAGCACGCTAGGAATATGCACCTGAATAAGTATGTATAACATTGATAGTTGTCTACCACTAATTATAAAGTATGAAAAGATACCAAAATTTCAAGAGATGCAATGGACATGCAATGTAAATCAATCATATATACAAAGAAAGGCCAGGATAAGGAGAGAATCTGGCAAGAAGAAAAAAGAACGAGGGAATGGCTATTTATTTGTTTAATTGTACACTCGCTTTCGTGACGATATCAGCAACCCGATTTATCCATTCCTGCGTAGCGTTCCAATTGCCACTGTCAATGGCATCTCGAATGGCTGGGAAGAATGCCTCGTCGTAGCCAGACCATGTCTGAGGCGCAAATAGGACATGTTTGAATTGTGTTCGGTTGGGGACCTATAATTTTTTTTCCTCTGATTAGTTCATAGCTCATTTAAATTGTAGCGAAACGACAGGAAAAATACTAACCCCTCCGCCTTGGGACAAATCTAGTAAATTTGTCTCAAATCTGGACATGCGGTTGTTATGATCGACTCGTCGAACACCCAGCATATTGCTTTCAAAGCCCCCTGATCCATATATAGCGTTGTACCAGAGCTGTTCCCACGACTGAAAGAGGGCGGCATTGTTCTTGAATGCGTCCGCCGCATCATACAGAGGTTGGAGGTCTACACTTTCGGCTTGTTCCTCTCGTACAGAATGCGTTGTAGTTCTAAGGGGAACCCCCTGTGTTTGCGCGTACGCCTGCAGATTTTCAACATAGCCAGCGAAATCGGCAGCGTACGCTTCCATGTCGAAAGGTAAAATAGGACTGTCTGCAAGCTCCAAGAGAATCAACCCCCACAGCTCGCCCAACATCTTGTGGTAATGAAAATTGGGATCCCCAAACTTAATCATCCACTCAAAATTCTCGTAACAGCTGTGGTATGGAAAAGATTCGCCGCCAAAGCCAAAGTCGATACTGGATGTGCCGGCCATGTCCTGAAAGGCAACATAATCACTACCAGCACCCAAACCATCCAATCGTTTCCCTTGCTCGTCCCAAAGTTCTTTTACTGTCTTGTTAGCCGCTTCGTCTTCCACACGGCCCATGGCGCTGTAAAGAAGTCGTCGAAAAAGAGGCGAGCCAGCAGCTTCGAAAGAATTCCCACTAACGCCTACATCCACATTGATATATGCAATACCGTCCGTCCGCAACCTGTCTATATCATTTTCGACATGCTCGGTTGAGCCAATTAGGTTGTATTCTTCCCCGTCCCAGCTCGCAAATTCAATAGTTCGGAGTGGACGCCATCCTACACTCTTCAGCTCTCCAAAGACACGGACCACCTCAAGGAAGGTTGCAGTTCCACTACCGGGATCTGCGCCTCCAAAACACCATGAATCTCGGTGATTACCAACAACAATCTTCTTTTCAGGCTGTTCGATACCGCCGATCCGCCCCAATACATTATAAATCGGTTGTCGTTCGACCTCGTCTTGCAAATTCATCAAATTCACCTTTGGTGAAGAGAAGTCGCCGGTCCACCATTCGGAGATGTCGGGCACACCGCCCACCCAGTCGGCCGGAACAGGAGATCCATGACCCTTCAAGACTTGCAACAGGCGTTGTGCATCGCGCCAGGCAAGAGGAATACTTGGAATCTGGACTAGGCCGGGGCTCTCATCCGGCGATAACCTTTTATTTTCATTGGGAGTTGAAGCAAAGCCAGGCGATAGGACGTCTCCAACAACCCAAGACATTAAACTCACGCCTCCTCGCTGCACACCGTCACTCGGCATATAACGTCCGTCTGGATACGCTGGCCCTTGGATAAACCCATCTTGTGCAGGGTCTGAGTAGATTATACACCCTGCCGCTCCTGCGAGCTCAGCTGCCTTTATTTTAAGCGCGCGGTCGCCTTGTGTCCCATAGTATCGAACCAAAACAACGGCTCCTTCCACAGAGATGCCGCTGTCAGCAAGTAGTTTGAAATCCTCGCGGGAGCCGTAGTTGGCATATATCAATGGACCGGTTACATTGCCAGACTTGGAGTGGCCATGGAAAACAAGTGACTGTTGCTTTGGTGGATTTTTATAGGCTTGTTCCTCATCAATGGCCGCCTCCCAGGCCAGTTCCGGCGGGTCCACAATGGCAACACGGCGGCCATCTGGTCGAGGGTAATTCAAGTATACTTGAAACTCCTCCATTTCTATGCTCTCCAGCCCTGCAATTTTAAACTCTTGTTCAATCCATTCTGCCAGCGCATAGCTACCCTCTGTGCCGGCTATATGCGTATATTTAGTGGCTTTTTGGAGGTTGTTGGCAATGTTGGTCTCGTTGATATGGCTTTGTACGAAATTCTCAACGGATGACGCAGTATAGGACTGGCCGACGCTGAACCTGCTACCAACGGAAAAGAGATCGGATACGAAAATAAGATAGATAATCGAGATTAAGATGAGAAGGCCGATGAGGCGAAGTATTATCATGGAAGTGGCGCCCTCTTCATTCACTTGGACTCGCCATAATCGAGGAAAAGAGACGCGAGGAAAGAAATTTCGAAAAGGTAGTTTTATCGAGGAAAATGTTTTCGTCAAACTAGAGAAAGGATTGGAGAAGTGCTTGGGAAATCGATAGCGCAATAGCGGATGGCGGGTTCGAAATGAGGAAGATGGACCTGAATCGTCTACATCCATCTCATGCAGCTCCCGTCGCAAGTCTTCTGCAGATTCACGGGCGGAACTCGGCGCGGAAGACGCGAGGTAATCGACACTGGAGCGCGCAGATTCGACGGTCGGAGGTTGATATCCTCCATTGCCGGGTTCTCCACGCTGGAGAAGGCCTTGCCTCTCTAAGTCATCGCTCGAATACTCGGGGCCCAGCTGCGACGAGCCAGACTGGGAGGCTGTAGCTTCTTCATAGGTAGGGATGGGCAGCTGCTCATACTTAATCTTCTCGTCGGGCATCGCTCATCAAGATGCTCAGGGAGAGCTCGGGGGGTGCCTCTCAGTATACGGGGATGCGGTTATTAGTATTGTAAGGCGGAGCATTCGAGATCATGGTCTAATAAACGAAAGCGACATCACGCATCCGCCTTGAAACGAAAGTGGATGTAACGGAAAGGAATGCGAATGCAGTCACAGAGCATTCAACGACGATACGACATGACTTTGGAAGACAACGAGAGTCTCCATTTCGGGCGTGGCGCAGCACGTGAGATAATCACCACACTAACCTATTAGGGTAAGGCAAAGCGCCGTATCACTTTCTCCCTTAAAGCAACGATCGTTCCTCCTCCGTGTTCCAGGAGCGTTACATGTCGGGTCTTCTTTGTCAGAATTGAACAAGCAAGATGGGTCTATCTCCTTTGCGACCACGCTTACTTAAAGCCGAGGCTGCTTCCACCTTTGAGACGAGGCAACCTTTGCGGAGTCGAAAGAAGTTGCAACTTTAAAGCCCGACGGTATGTCACAGCCAGCTGGTGGTGAGACGCTTCATCGTTTGGAGAGAAGTAAGCAGTGGCGCCTGGAAGAAAGAGATCGGTATCAATGGACCGAAGAACTCGTCGATAGCCTCAAGTTCGGCTTTTCCGATAGTGACCTCCGAGGCATCCTCTTGAGACCACCAGAGGAGCGGGACGAATATGGCCAGATTAATAATCCTGATTTAATCTTCCAATTTGTTCCCCACGAATACCAAGGTCGTACTGTCGAACACGATGAAGCCAGGGATATCCTTGACACGGCCGTAGAGCAGGCCATACGCTTTCGCCTGAGAGATATCAAGGGGTCCGTATTCACCTGGATAAGTGGAAACATTTGCACATCTAACACTGTTCCTACTTAGGTTTTCCAGGCTCGCGTATCAATACCAACACGGTTGTTGGAAATACGTTATTTCCCATTGGCACGACCAGGAATTTGCCCTGCCCGAGGCTTTTCAAAATATTCCTATGGTCGTTGTTAGGGAAGATCGTCGGGATCCATCCGACGGCTTCAGGTATGAGGGCTAGGAATTATATGTATGCGAGACTAAACTACGGATGCACGTATATCTATGAGCCTCTAACTCTATCCATAGTCAGAGACTTGGACCCCATAAATTGGAATGATAAAATGGGGAGAGGCTAGATCGGATCAGGATTAACGTAGGGGTTCGTAACTGCGATCCCGGAGTTCGAACAGTACTATATATGGTCCAGAGAAGGGGGACTAGAGAGCAGGGAGTAGTAACGGAATTGTTTGATGCATTATTACATAGAGCCTACGTACTATAAAATTTGAATAATCAGTCTTAATGCGTTAGTTATTTCTAAGCTCCCATCGCCGTTTTGTAAGGTGGTGGACTTCGGTCTCCCTGACCGGACTTCCAGAACTTCCGCCAGGAGTTTGGCTGTGTTTTCTTTTGTTTCCCCAGCCTCTCTTTTCCAAGGTTGTCTTCTCTTTTTGACATTTGATTTTCCAATTTTCTTGATTTGAATGTGATATGCTGATGTCCGTTCGCCGATCTTCCTCAGCTCGCGTTTCGGCCGCCGAAGAGTAGCCCTAGCCCTAAGATATTCCGAATATGGTAATTTTTGTATGTCCTTAAATCCTACGCATCTGCATCGTACATATGACATAATACGAGAATGATATAGTTATATATGATCGAGTCTATTTTGATTTCTGTGTCACATTATCGACATATCAGTTCTTCGTAAAGAACTCTAACGCGGCGGGCCGCAATGACAGGCTGGATCCGTACTCGGCCGTCATTACGTGGATGGCGCCAGGTGAACATAGGATGCTGTGGGAAGGACGATGTCAATCTTCTCTCCTGCCTTCAAAGCCCAGCAAGTACTTGCAGGGGCTGCGGGTGACCGGAGATGAGTATCCATGCAGATGTGATCTAGTCGATCTACGAAGCGAGATGGACCCTACTCTAGCTAGTAGCTGCAGGCTGAAGATACTTTACAGTGATTGAAAAACGAGACCAACCTGTGACCACTGGGCGTGTACCGTGACTTTATTCTAAAGTGTGTTGTTGAAAAGGTTGGATTGTGGTTTGCATATCACGTATGTACTCAGTACTGTGGAGTGATAATGCATAGTTAGCAACTTAGAGTGTTATCTGACCCTTCTATTTTGTACAGACGTAGAAGGTAAGTGCAGCATCTGCCATCCAGAGATAATTTGATATAAGCCGTGGTTCATCTGGCAGGATCATCGCACGCCGTCTGTGAGGGGTAGCTGTGGCATTCTTGATGTCGCACACGGTACTGACTCCGGAGTAAATGAATAGCCGGTCCTATACGCAACCCCGGACGACTAGGAGGGATGACTTTGACCGATTCATGCCTCCTAGCAGTGCTAGCACTATGTAATGATCTACAGATTCTGGGACCTCCGACTAGGAGGGTCGGTTAAGTCATCCAAGGGATATTGCCAGCTCCTGACGCCGAGGACCTCACTCATCTCTCTGGTCTGCCAACTCAACAAGTTCATGGTTTCGTTTGGAGAAGAAAAGGGGGTTCAACGGCTCAACAAAGATAGGATAGAATGCGTCTGCCTGCTGAAGAATGTTCAACAATAAACTATGTAGCCAGTGCAAACAGGGCAAACACGCTGATCAAAGTTGCTGCCTGAAAGCCAATCAGGATGCGCAGTCCGTATCTTATCGCTCCAGCATCTGCTGATGCCTGATGTCCACGGAGTAACTATAGCATGCCATGTTATATGCTAGTGTCTGAATAGCAATCCTACGAATCATCGTACGCCGTAGGTGTACGCTATCGATTCGTACTATGAACGGAACGGGATTACTATATCCCTAGCACATACGCAGCAACCCCCTATATAGCCACCGCGGCACCCCCAGTGCCCCCTTCTTTTCTTAGTTAGGCTTTATAATATTAATATCGTATATGTATACAGCTTCACCCTATATAGGCTTGTCGGACTAGCCTTCTCCCAATCCTTGCTTCGTGATCTGGGACCGGAGTAAACCGACAGCTAGTTATATGCGTATTAACGTCCTGCATATGCCAGCTAACGTAGTGAGAGTGACGCGACGTTACATGGCAGGGCTATGTTGATTAAACCCTAAGTCTTGAATCGTGACCTTGCTCGCTCGTCCTCTGGCAAGACGAATCGAGCTAAAGACAACGGACAAAGAACAAAAGATATAATCTAAATCTATAGTCTCTGTTCCAAACCAATAATCCGAGTGCACATTAATACAACAGAAAAAAGAAAAAGAAATACCATGTAAATACTAAATTATAAAGACGACTGGTTGGCGGAATTCGGTGGTGGACGAATCAAACCATGGCTCCACAATGGCAACCCCCGCTAATTCTTCTCGTCCTCCCCTTTCAACAGTTCAACACTGCAGCAAACTTGTCAATATATATCCCGCTCGTCTCTCTGCAGTGTGCACATTCCCTGCTGCCTAGATAATTTAATTTTCTTTTCGGTGCAATCTCCTTGCTGTGCGCTGAGTCGATCTGTGTCGTGTTTACCCCTTAAATACTCGGCAACCGCCCCCAAAGAAAACGAGCCGGAGGACCAGAAGAAAACAAAAAAAGAATACCCAGCAACCACCATACACTCTTCAGCTTGCACCATGTCTGCTCGTCCTCAGAACATTGGCATCAAGGCCATTGAAATCTACTTTCCCAGCCAAGTGCGTTTCTTTTGCTCTGTTGAATGGTCAGGCCACTAACCACCAATTCCCCTCAGTGCGTTGACCAAGCCGAATTGGAGAAATTCGATGGCGTTAGCCAGGGGAAATACACCATTGGTCTGGGCCAGACTAAGATGAGCTTCTGTGATGACCGCGAAGGTAATTTGGCAATCCACCAAACACGGAAAAAAATTTCACAATAAGCTGAGGTGCTTTGCTCTACAGACATCTACTCCCTCGCCCTCACCACCCTTTCCTCCCTCCTGCGCAAATATAAAATTGACCCCAAGTCAATTGGCCGCTTGGAAGTTGGTACCGAGACCTTACTGGACAAGTCCAAGTCAGTCAAGTCTGTTTTGATGCAGCTGTTTGAGGAGTCGGGCAACTACAACGTCGAGGGTGTCGATACAGTCAATGCCTGTTACGGAGGAACCAATGCTGTTTTCAACAGCATCAATTGGGTTGAATCGTCTGCCTGGGATGGCCGTGACGCCATCGTCGTCACTGGAGATATTGCCCTGTATGCCAAGGGAAATGCCCGTCCTACTGGTGGCGCTGGATGTGTCGCCCTGGTTATTGGCCCCGATGCTCCTCTCGTGTTCGAGCCCGGTCTGCGTGGCACCTATATCACCCATGCCTATGACTTCTACAAGCCAGACTTCACCAGCGAGTATCCCTACGTGGATGGTCACTTCTCCATCAAGTGCTATCTCGAGGCCGTCGATGCTTGCTACAAGGCCTACAACGCTCGCGAGCAGACTCTGCAGCAGCGCAACGGAATTAACGGCGTGATCTCCGATGATCAGACCCCTCTTGATCGCTTTGACTACGTTCTATTCCATTCTCCCAACTGCAAGCTTGTGGCCAAATCCTACGCGCGCATGCTCTACAACGATTATCTCGCCAACCCATCCCACCCTTCTTTTGCCGAAGTCCCAGCCGAGATTCGTGATATAGATTACGCAAAGTCGGTTACCGACAAGACAATCGAAAAGACATTCATGGCCCTGGCTAAGAAGCGCTACAACGAAAGAGTACACCCAACCATTGAGGTTGCCACCCAATGCGGTAACATGTACACCGCCAGTGTGTACGGAGGCTTGGTCAGTCTCCTGTCCAACATCACCTTTGATCCCAGCACACCAAAGCGTGTTGGTCTCTTCAGCTACGGCAGCGGTCTCGCCAGCTCCCTGTTCAGCTTGAAGGTTGTCGGCGATGTCTCCGTCCTGGCCAAGAACCTTGACCTTCACAACCGCCTGAATGCCCGTCTCGTTGTTCCTCCTTCCGACTACGATGCTGTAAGTATATCATTTTCCACAAGGGCTTAACAGAGTAGATGACTAACCTCCTTCCCTGCTAGCTTTGCCTGCTCCGTGAGCACGCTCACCTGAAAAAGAACTTCCAGCCAGCCGGCAAGACGGAAACCCTGGTTCCCGGCACTTATTATCTCACTGATATCGACGATATGTTCCGTCGCAAGTATGCTGTCAAGGCATAGATCAAGACATAGACCAAGAACACTGTAGTGCACACGACGTGATGATGAATAATAAACTCTTAAGTCAAGGTATGGGAAAGCGATGACGTTGGATTGCACATCTGGGATTACTGGAGTCTTACATCTGACCTTGAAACTTTTTGGTCGTTCAACCAACCAACTGCATCCCAGGGTAAAGCTGCATAGGCATTATTTGTTGACAAAAGAATCCATTTTCTCACGCTACCTCCTGATGTCAATTGTCGTTTCTTTTCATTTCGTTTCGTTTCTTTTTCCCGATTATTTCTTTTGTTCCATACTATATATACATACATAGGGGAGATAGGCTGCATAGATCCTAATTTAATACGTCTCAGTGGGCCACTGTTATACATAGTGATATAAATAACTCCCAGAATGGTCAATTTGCGTAGCCGATTGGGTGCTAATTAACTGGAAAAAGCTTGCCAAGTGATCCACTGTGCCTTGGCCCTTAATAAGTACTAAAGTAGTCATTTTAGGCTGGGATTAAATATAGTAAATAATGCCTAATTAGGCGTGTATCTGCATTTACCGCTTTGGGAAACAAGTAAATTAGGTGACATTTCTCATGCACTCCGTATGGCATATGGCATATGCGCCTCAAAGATGAAACAAAACGTCTCTCGCCAATGACAGTTCTTCGTCCTACCTACCCAGCAGCACTGACCCTGTTCATAGCTTGCTCGGTATGAGATCCGAGCTTACGATCATCAGTTGCGCACGCTGATTGACTGTCGCTTTCTGCGCCGCGTTTGCGCGACGGACCAATCGACGTATGTAATTTGTTAATTCGCGGGGGATTTTCCAGTTCTGCAGCTTTCCATAGGCTGCTGGCCTCTGTACTAGCAATTAGACTAGCAGGGGCCGCGATGAGCCGTGAACCAGTGGACCGTCTTCGAGCGCTGTGACGGACGCTTTCGGCGCGTATTGTTAAGCATGGGTTGCATTGAAATAGAAAATACTACTAGTTAAAATTCTGAAACTGTCGAGACTCGCGGTGTGATTGCTCAGGCCAAAATAGAAGCGTGGAGAGAAGGACGTGAAATGGCGCTGTGAGTGGACGGGAGAACCAAACAGGGCAAGCCAGCGCCTGTGGCCTCAGGCCGCCAGGCCGCCAGGGCCAATGGGCTTGGCGTCGCTTGTTCCATATCGAGTTTCAACTGCCACTCCACCACTTCAACAATTTCCACCACTCCCATCACTTCCTACAGCGCTCTCCTGCATATCCTTATGCTATAGCTCGTTTCCAAAGAGCCTCCCGCAAATGCCTCTGCCGCGCAATTCCTCTGCCGCAGATTATCGGCAAAAATAGAACCCGCCTATCAGGCCCCTCGCGCCTACTGAGGCCTGCCCCTTTTTATTAATAGCATCTTCTCCAGATAAACTCGCCCTGACGTGCATGCTGTTGCTGATTATAGAAACGGCCATAGCTTCGGATCTGTCCCAAGCTCCTGGACGTTCCTGGGCTAGCCCAAACACTTGCATTTGAAACATGAAATCTTCCACATTTAGATCTGCCACGTTTCGCGCATCGTTCTTCAACATGAGGCACCTGTTCGTGAATGGGCGCCTTCTCCATTGTAGACCTCCAAACCACTTGGACTAAATGGGGAAAGGAGCCTGTTTCAATGTTTTATACTACATGATCTGGCATCATGGAGCAGCTCCTAGATGTGTTTCAGGCTCCTGTCCCAGGGAGCTCATGTGGAGAGATGTGGTTGATATCTACATCGCGTCCTCCGACATTTAACATCTAAAAAGCTCCCAATGCAATGACTATTCATCCTCTTCGTCTCCCATGCAATCCATTGCCCTAGCTTTGCATCGCATCAGAGGGGATCGTTGTCGTTGTCGTTGTCGTTGGGTTGTGGTTGTTCATTGCTTATATCTCTGAGAGATATACCACATGCATGATCAATCCGTATGCCATTGTCATCTACTTCTGTCGCCATTTAGTTGAGCGTCAGGAAGCAGGCCCCCATCCTCTTTCAAAACTTTTTCACGCACCACAGGTATACCCGCCCTATGTGTTTGTACTGTAATTGATCTTTGTTGCGAAGACTAACTCGGACCTAGGAGGTCATCATGTCTCGAGAAGGAGACTCTTTCTCCTTGCCTACTACTCCACCTGGCGTGGCTAGATTGCATCCCATGAGCAGTGCGCATAGTCGCCATACTTCTGGCTCATCTACTCATTCACATGACTCTTCCCCCGAGTCTATTATGACCAACATCACCACTCCCAGTGGCGAAACTTCTCCAACCCACCAACACGGACCCCAGTTGCTGCCTAAGATCCAGACCGAGGATGTTGACCTCGATCAGGCCTCTGACGTTGGCCCGCGTCGTCATCGTCGCGCTTTGTCCAACACCCGTAACTCACCGGGATACATGCCCTATCCTAGTACTCGGCCAACCCCGGTATCAAAACCCACCCTTGATGCTTCTGACTGCTGTGGACTTGCCTCGCCAGTCTCTCCTGCTGCGTCGAGCCATCCAGCTATCGTAACATCAACCTCTGGCTTGTCGTCCCCAATTGCCTTGATGTCACCCCCACCCACTGCCACAAAACGCAAGAGTATGCCTCCTGCTACTCCTGGCCGTGGTCATTCTCGCTCTGTGTCTGCATCTAGCATCGACCGCCTTACTCTATCCCGGTATGGATATCCGACCTACAGAAAGCTTCCAAAGTTTCTCTCGCTGTCGGAGTCCTCTCCCGTCAGTCCCGTCGACGCTGCTTCATTTGTATTCTCGGGCTTTGGCCAAGTAACGTCAATGCGAGTCCATTCTCCAATCCAGGTACCGGCGTATAATGCATACTACGGACCTATGCCTTCTCCCCAATACAACTATTTTCGCCTGGCACAAAGTGCACTACCATCCCCCGTTAGCTTTTTTGTGCCACCACCATGTCCGTCCGACACCTCAACTACTCTACTTGCCAATCTTACCAGTACCACTCCAACCATAAACATGGTACGAACTATCAACTATGGCCCTGTTCGTGGTCTGCATGATTATTTCTGGTGGGATATTCGCCAGCTGCGCCATTGGACTGATTTCTCCGTGTCTACCATTAACAAAGTCTGCGGTCTGACCCAACTTTTAAAGACGCCGGTTTACGAAAAACAACCAGAAACTTCAATTCCATCATCACGTCTAACACCCGATTCGGAGAATGCACTGATCACTCTTATTGGTGATATTTTTGCTCCACGCGTCAACGCTGCATTGAGACTGTCCCAAGGAATGACCCATATTGGATTATATGTCTCTCCTGATGTCACATCTGCCACTGGACGTAACCCCAATGGGCCGCACTTCATGGGAAATTACACGGCAGACTGTGGTCAGACACCTTATGGAAATCACCGAGCCCGAGTGGTGGGCCTTGCCAAGGGCTTTGAGCGTTGGAACTCGGGCATGCGCAATCAGCGTGCTCATCGTCGAGTTGAGTATCTGCGTGGTCTCGCTCATTTGCAGCGATGCATGCGGGAGCATTCATGTCGGTATGGTTTTATCATCACCGAGGTCGAATTGGTCTGCGTGCGTGCTGGATGTGATGAAAATCTCGTGCCCTATTTCGGAAACCTGGAAGTGTCTTCTCCTATATCCATGAAGGCGGCGTCACCGGGGATTATGTCCGATGTTGAAGATGAAAAGAGGGATGGGAGTACAAATTTTTTTATGGATTTCAGCATGTATGTGGAAATGAGTAAGTATGCCGCTGAGGACGAGGGTAAGAATGGGAATGAGAAAAAAGACGGTGGAGTGAAGAAGGATGATGATGAAAATCAAAATGGCGACCTCCACGAGGATAAAGTTGACAATAGCAATAATAACGAGGATAAGCATTCTAGACGTTCTGATACGCCACATCTTTCGGCCGACGACAACCTTACATTTGGTGGCAGCAGCAGCAGCAGCTCAGCGTCTTTATCAGAATCGTCATCTCCATCGTTATTGCCACCACCATCGCCCCGAGAGGGCCTGCCACCCCTACGAGTCAAAAGGGGACTGGGAGGAGTACCCATGACGGTTACAATGGGACTGTACTTTCTGCTCATGCTTTCCAAGTCTGAGGCCCTACCGGGCTATGAACCAGGATATATGAACGTCGGTGGACCTGAAGCGATGACTCGACAACGGATCCTCCTTGAGCCCAAGGATGAATGGATCCCCGAGCCGCAGATGCGCGAGAAAAGGGATGCGAGGCGAGTGCGTGGATGGATCTGGCCTGAAGATCCGTGGCATCGTCGCGAGGGCAGCATACGACCAAGGAAACATTTTAATATCGATAATGAGGAGGTGAAGCCGAAAAGATTACGAAATTCGAAATCTTGAAAAGTTTGAGCGGAAATGAGAAGCGAATGAGAAAGATATATGGCTGGCTGTAATTGTTATAACATATGCGAGGCTTTCTGTGTTTTTTTATTCCCCTTCTCTTCTTCTACATATATCACATTCTACTAATGTTTATTCCTGTATTTATTTCTGGTTTGACTTTTTGCCTGTTTGGTGTTGTCGGTATTCGTGTTTTCCCCTTTTCTTCTCGTCTTGTTTTGACGACTGTCCTTATGACCGACTATGATTATGACAGGATACCAGGTGTAATAACAATATATGCCATGCTATATCTTTCTATGATGGGTTCTGTATTAGTATCTGCATCTACCTAGGTGCTGACCGAATTCTTACTCGCAAACTTCCCTAGCTTAGTGTAGCATAGAATTTTATATAAGAATAAAACCAATCTGAGCAGGTAGGAAGCAATTTTGCACGAATAATGTCCTTTTAGGTGTCGGGACTACCAAAAATGGTCGTCCTGGGACCCCTGTTCACGTAGCGAAGGCACCGCTTATGCCTGGTGCGCTTTTCCTAGCTCGGCTAGTCTCCCTCGCCGCTTTAACAGCGCTTGGATCCAGCATTGGCTCTCCTCCTGCTTGCTGGACCTTCGCAGGCATAAATAGAGCCGTCGTTCTCCCATCAGCAAGTTCATCAGATTACGCTCAGCCGTGCTTAGATTCCATTTATGTGCCCTTGTACTGTGTGACAATCTTTCAGACCATACCTCACTATGGATACTTCGCTTCCAGTCTTGTCCACTTTCCCGAACAGCTCTCGTCACAGAGGCTTGCCCAAACGTCAAACCGCAGCTCAAAGGCAAGGAACTGGTCGGAAACCTCCGAGTTTCTTTATTGAACGCCGCAAACAGCACAGTGAAGCGGGCCCAACTCCTTCCAATCC
>JAMAFX010000085.1:0-92123 GCA_023625875.1 Trichocomaceae sp. PYS4502
GAACAGTGTACACTAGGTGCAGAGTTTTTCACCGAAGGGGAACCTGAGGTTTTCTCTGCCGCATACTAGAGAGGATCTGCATGACAAAAGTCGAGCGGGGTATTAGCAAATAATAATAACCAGTCAGTTGAATTGAATGGCAGCACTTCGTTGCTATAGAAGCTCACACTCATGACAGGTTATGGGAAGGCTCCTGGGCAGACGATGCGCTGGTAGAAGACAAGGAAAACGAGGTGTATGCATCCTACGACAAGATCAAAGTCATCAATCATGATGGGAAGTATGTCAAGGTCGATGCACCTCACACTTTAGACCCGAGTCCACAGCGCACTCCATTTCTCTTTCAAGCAGGCACTTCACCGTGAGTTTATGCTTCGTCTGTTCATTTTTCCAGTCCCTTGTCTACGGCGTCTATACTGATCTTTACCTCCTAAAACCAGTGCCGGGATGAATTTTGGAGCTCGACATGCCGAAGGCATTTTTGTCGTTGGGCTCACTCCTGAGATAATTGCTCCCCGTATCAAGGAGCTAAGAGAAAAAGCGGCTGAATTCGGGAGAGATCCGAGGTCCTTGAAGGTATTTCATCGATTACTCCAATTATTGGACGGACCCGCGAGGAGGCCGAGCAGAAATATTTGAAAGCACTCGAGTACGCGAGTGAAGACGGCGGGTTGGTGTATTGGTGCGGAAACACTCACATCGATCTGAGCAGATTTGATCCAGATGCAGAAATCAATGAAACGGATATAGGAGTCTCCAACAGCCGTGTTGAATCGCATCTAGCTATCCTGTCATACAAAGGAGATGGTGTCCCCAAGTGGACGCCACGAAATATCGGCAAGGCTGTTGCACTGGGTGCTTCTGCTCCAGTCCCCGTAGGGACAGCACAAGATATAGCGGATGAAATGGAGAGGTGGATCGAGATTGCAGATGTTGATGGCTTTAACGTGGGCCATATCACTACTCCTGGAACATGGGAAGACGTTGTAGAGCTTCTTGTGCCTGAGTTGAGGCGACGAGGAGTCTACGCGCCACATGGAGACAGTGGAACGATGAGAGAACGATTCTATGGACGGGGCCAAAGTAAACTAAGAGATGACCATCCTGGCGCAAAGTATAAATGGGCAGCGACCGCCCAGGAGCAAGATCACAAGGGCATTTGATGCACAGGCATCATCGAGTTAAAGAACTTGTATGTTGCTTGTCACCGTCGACTTTATATTGAGCGTACAACGTACGTGAGAGAATGAGGCAAAAGATAGATAGATTGATCTATCTAGGAGGAACGCTCCAAGGTGAAGATATTTCACCTGGGCGTACGAGGACTAGCCTAATCAGGCAGGCGGCCTGGTTCTGGAGGCCTGAGGCTCACAACACTTTACCATGAACTTTTCAATAACCCAAGAATTGACTTATACTACAAGTCAAACATAGTACAGATAGAGCATGTAATCTGTGTATTCCATTGGAATGAAAGCACAATTCTTCATCCAACTCACAGGACTGAAAAGAAATTCGTGTTAAAGCATGTATGCGCGCCATTGTACACGAGGGAATGAAGTATGCTGTGCAACTACTAGACAATTGTTGGATGGAGGTATAGATCCATAGCTAAATACCTATATACCAAACTTCTCCGCTAGCGAGCGCAACTACCTCTTCGGAGGAATCCCGAACTACATCTTTCTGAGCTGCCAAAAGGACTTTACTGCTGGGAGGTCCAGCATTGAAATGCTCAACGCGACTTGGACGGAATATACTTACTTCAACAACCGCCCTCCATCAGTATGAATAACTACACCTGTAACATTCGCATCCTTCATCAAATAGACATACGCCTCCGCCACATCCTCCGGCTCGCCGACTTTGTTGAGCAACGTCAACGTCTTCAACATTTCCATAAACCCAGCCTGCTTCTTCGGATCCGGTCCCGCCAGTGCCCTCAACAGCTCCGTATCCGTCGTCCCCGGCGACACCGCATTGACTCTAATGGGTGCCAAATCGACCGCGAGACCTCTCGCCAGGCCCTCTGTCGCGGAGCCCATAGCAGTCAACAGACCTCGACCAGGGGTCGGTTTACTGGCTGTCGATGCTCCCGTGAAAGTAATGCTGGACCGCGGACCGGGGTTCATGTATGCCGGCGCCAGTTTGCCGAGGACAATGGGCCCATCGTACCGCATAAAGAAAGGGTCAGACTTGGTCTCCGTAGCTTGGAAATCTCTCAAGGCCGGGAAGTTGGGTGGATTGGCGGCTGTGTAGGTGATATGATCAAGTTTTGTGGCGTTGTTGTTGGTTGCGAAGTCAAGGAGCGCAGTGAGGCTGGATTCGATTGTGGATGCCTTGGAGAGGTCGACCAGATGGCCCTGAATTTTCTGAGCGGCTGACGGATAGGCCGTTTTGAGTCTCTCGAGAGCAGACTCGAGCCGCGCAGAGGTCGAGCTGGCAATGGTGACTAGCGCACCGGCCTCAACGCATGCTTCGGCAATTGCGAAGCCAATGCCTGAAGTTCCACCGATGAGAAGGACGCGAGCGTCTTGGAGTTTGTTGTATTTAGGCATTTTGAATTGGTTCAATATTCAAAATCGATTGGTCCTTAGGGTTTCCTGATTTGATATGTAGAAAAAGGTGGAATTCTTCTCGTAGGAGGGGATACGTACAGCCTTAAGTATCCCACCCTCAATTAGCAGACACGGAGTTTCCAGCTTATCTCCGCAGTATTGTAATATTCTATTGCTTGCAGCTTCTCATCCTAGAGTGCTACACGCAAGTCATTCTGTGGTCCACGCATGAAGAGGTCAAATCAAGTCGTTGCAACGTGCAAATCCGGAGATAACTTCTCGGTGTTAATACTTGCTGTATTTAAATCCGAACATAGTTAAGGCATTGCAAAATTCTCGAGAATATACTACGCGTAATTAGGCTGTAGCAGCCTGCACGCAGTGCCAGGCATGCGTTGAAGTTATATAGTTCGTTGGCTGGCCGCTCTGATCGGCAAGCGCGCGGGTTACCTTTGTGGGTCCCGGACAGGGCCCCACAGCGCGCGCTCTATCTGTATACTGTCTGAATTTCTGAGACCACCGCATGAGCTAGTAGACGAGAACAGTATTGGTTGCATATTGTATGCTGTTGTTATGCTAGGTTCAGGGATTATATAGAATGTATGCGTTGTATGCATTATAATCACTCATGTGACCACTCGGCCTTTTTCTTCTCTGCGAATGCAGTCATGCCTGTAACATGTTAGCAAACTCACTACCAGTCAAAGGCAATGGTAAGACGTACCAATCTTCTGATCCTTACTGCCAAACAGACCATGGAACAGACGTCTTTCATACTCTACACCCTCCCTCAAAGACAGTTCCTGGCTCTTATTAACCACCTCCTTAGCCGCCACAACAGCCACCCGACTGTAACCTGCAATTGTCTCCGCAGTTTTCAAAGCCTCTGCTAACAGCTCCTCTTTCCCTCCATCGATGACACGAGCCGCAACACCCCACTCGCCAGCTTCTTTTCCGGTGAAATTCTTGCCTGTAAGAATAAGCTCCATGGCTTTGCTCTTGCCAATGGCCCTAGTTAGCCGCTGGGAACCTCCCGCACCAGGAACTACGCCAAGCTTGATCTCGGGCTGTCCAAATGTAGCGTTGGCCGTGCAGTAGATAATATCGCACATCAGGGCCAGCTCGCATCCACCACCGAGGGCGTATCCGGACACTGCGGCAATGACCGGTTTGCGAATTGAATTCGCGAGATGCGACCAAGGGGCAATGAAGTTGTTGGAATATGCAGATGAGAATGTTAAGGGTGCCATTTCTTTGATGTCAGCGCCGGCTATAGTTCAGGTCAGTCATACGTAATTCAAGTTTATACGATTAACAAAAGCTCATAGAGACCAAGTCCAATAGTTGAAATCGTCGTAGATAGAAGTGAACTAACCAGCAAATGCCTTCTCGCTGCCTGTCAGAATAATGGCGCCGATGTCACTGTCCCGGTCATATTTGCTCAACGCATCGTTCAATTCCTCAAAGAGAGGACTGGACAGGGCATTGAGAGCCTTGGGGCGATTGAGAGTGACTGGCTTGTTAGATTTAAATATGCTAGTTTTAATCTAGGAAGGAACTCACTCAATCCAACCCCTGGTTTCGGAGTCTCAGTGAGGATGTATTCATACGAAGCCGGGGAAGTGGATGAGAAGCGGCGGCGGCTGGCGCGGGCGAGGTATGATGTCAATGCACTGTTTGTGCTGGCTGTCGCGAAACGCGCGGTGCGAGAGAACATTTTGATTTGTGCTAGTAGGCACAATATGTACACACAGAATATCAAGTGTATTTGTATATGAAGCTGTCGACTGAAACGGCAATGACAACGACACCGGCGTAGTGAATGTAAAGCCGAGGCAACCAAAGCCGAGCCAAACCGAGAGTAGCCACAGAGTTTGCACAGTTTGCACAACATGCCGAAACAGGCTAAACCCGCACGTGCTTGCTGTGGCTGTGCTGTGTCAGCGTGGCTGGGTGTGGCTGACCCGCCGCATGCATTTTCAATTTTGTTTTGGGCCTGAGGTTGCCCTGAGCTAGGCTAAACTCAACTCAGGAGGACACTTTTCGTACGCCGAAGCGAGACACTGATAACCACGCCCAAGTTACGACGACAATCCCGTACGAACGATAGTCTTCGCCGTCGCATACACACGAAACGACGTTTGATATTCTCTCCCCAACATCCTTCCTCCCTGGACGTGGTCGTAGCGTCGTCGTGTGGCCAACCCAGTCGCAATGAACGTCCCCGAGCCGGATCAGACTCCTTTCCATGCCGTCCAGGCGCAGACTTCTAAGATTGCCAGGGTAGGCTATATATACCAAAAGGAAAATTAGTTCGGATGCGAGGGCGCGTTGACTGACATTAAACTAGCAATACCAAGCATACCTAGATCAATTGACGCCTTTCACCACGTACCGATGGATCGGAACCGTCGTTTTGCTGATTCTGTTCTTCCTCCGAATTGTCATCGCGCAAGGATGGTATATCGGTTTGTCTCCCAAAACAGTTTTATAATTCTGATTTTCTACTGGCGGTACTGACAGGGCATAAGTGGCATACACCCTGGGTATCTACCTATTAAACCTGTTCCTGGCCTTTTTGTCGCCCAAATTCGACCCCTCCTTGACCCAAGACGAAGGCCTTGAGGATGGCGATGCTGGCGCCTCGAGCCTCCCAATTAAGCAGGACGACGAGTTTCGTCCGTTTATTCGCCGTCTACCCGAGTTTAAATTCTGGCACTCGGCCACTCGCGCAATTGCGATCGGGTTTTTGTGCTCGTGGTTCAAGGTGTTTAACATTCCGGTTTTCTGGCCAGTCCTGGTCATGTATTGGTTGATTTTGTTTTTCCTGACCAGTAAGAAATTTTCTTCGCCTTTTAAATTCTATTTTATCTTTACTAACATCGATCAAAGTGCGACGACAAATTCAACACATGATCAAATACCGCTACATTCCATTCAATATCGGCAAGACCCGATATGGTCGTGATTAATCAACCGTCTAATACGGTTGAAATTACTGAAATAAGATAGAGATATTGCCACTCATTCATCGATTCAAAATTCGAACCGAACCCAGCCGATTCAATACAATATCTAGATACCGATCTTACGGATCTGGAATATGAAAATATCACCATTGACATGACGTTCTGAGGAATATGAGAGGAGAAGATGGAGATGGAGAGGCATGTAGTAGGATATGATGTGACACTCGTACTTACTACTAATATTATGATTACCAGTATTGTTATTATTACTACTTATTTTATTACTGTTACTTTATTTTACGACATCTCGTCTGCTTCTATATCTTGAATATCTGTTGGGAACAATTATATTATCACATTAGATTATCTATGACAAAGGAAAGAAACAATCCCATAGCGGAGAACGACCGTGGCGCAACGTTTCTTAATCAGAAAACCACTAGTAACTGCTACGTAGTACGTAGACCTGAAATGCCCATTTTCTGCTATGCTATCGCAGAAAAAGAGCTATTCCCAACGCTTCAGATTTGCGTCGAGAGAAACGAATTCCGCCAGTGCATCTGTCCAAAGCCTACCGATAAAGTCTTGACCAGCATCTTCATCGAGGAACATTTTTTTACTGCCCCCAACCCAACACCGTCAATCAATGTGTATCTGGCAAATCTAGATATACTCGGATAGGGGAGTATAATAACTTACGGGTTGACCATATTACTCTCCAGAAACTTCCCATGGCTTTCTTTCCCCGCCACCGCAACAGCATAAACCATCGTCCTGGTACCCTCTTCGACCGTCCTCGCACGAATCGCACGCACAACATTCGCAATCGCTCTTATCCATAGAGGTGCATTCCGATCAAACGCAGTGGATACCATACCAGGGCAGAAATTATTGACGATGACTTCCTCACGAGACACCCGGGTTGCTAGTTTCCGTATAAAGGCGTTTACGAGTAGTTTGCTATCTGCGTAGCGGGTCATGGCGCTGTAGCTGCCCTTGTCATCAAAGTGTGCAATGACGTTTTCGGCCTTGTCGAGTGGTCGTTTGCCTGGGGCTAGGCTGCTGAGTCTTTGCATTACGGAGCCTGTGAAGGTGATGCATGAGGGTGTTTGGCGGTGGGTAGACGTTGCTTGGAGAAGAGGGAGCAGTTCGAGAACAATCAGGAAGTGAGTGTAGCAGTTTACTATTTACTTTCATTAGCGTGTGCCATAGATATATTGGAAAAGGAGAGCGGATATACCCTGCATAACCCTCTCATGACCACTCTTGCTCGTCTGATACTCCATCAACGAGACACCGCCATTACATACCAGCACATCCAAGTACGGCAGTTTGTTCTTGACTTTGTCACAGAACTTCAGAGCAGACTGGTAGTCATCGAGATCCAGATCGAAGCACTCGATGGTTGGAAGTTTGCTTTTGCTGTTGGCGAACTCGCGGCGAAGCGTGGTAACAGCTCTTTCGCCTTTGGTCTTGTCACGAGAAGTGATGATTATGTGAGATGCATTGAGGGATAGGAATTGCCGAGCAGCTTCGAGGCCTATGCCGGAATTTCCCCCGGTGATGAGGATTGTTTTTCCTTGGAGGGTTGTGTCGGGGGGCGTTGGGGGAATGGGTAGCTGAAGTAATCTCATCTTTGCTTATTTGGGTAGTACCTATCTGCTTCAATAGATACCAAGTTTAGGGTAGAGAAGAGTTCTAGAGGACATAGTCCCCTTTTATACTTGCCTCGACTCCGTTTGATGGTAACTCAAGCGAAAATAGATACCAAAAGAATAACTTTGCTTGATTTCTCAGCAGATAACAAGCCTTGAGCTTTTAATTTACTATTAGACCACCGGTACTTCTTTCTACGAACGTCGAACTATGGACTCTCCATATTGCCATTTCTGGAAACCTTAGGGTTTGGAGAAACTAAGCCCCCCAGCCAATCACAGAGCTGTAAAACGACAGGGGTCGGCGACGCTAGTGCATGACTAATCACTTCTAGTCCTATCAAATCCAGCGTAGCCAAAGTTCTTCCATGTTCTACTTTTTTCGCATAGGACTATACCGACTATACGGAGTATTACGGAGTACTGTGGAGAGTCTAATGGCAGAGGTAAAACTAAAAGCTAATATGCTCAGCACAACGGTCTGCACATCGTGTAGAAACCGGAAGCAGAAATGTGACCGGTTGCTTCCGCAGTGCTCGCGGTGTGAGCGGTATGTACCAGCTCTATGCATATGAATCTGGGGAGGAGTACAGAGTATAATGATCTGACATGATGAAATAGGCTATGGCTCACGTGCCACTATCCAACACCATTATCCATATCAACATCGACATCAATACCGACTCAGATCACCACTCTAAATCCCACTTCTACATTTTTATCACGAAGCAAAGACAAAATCCAATATAATGGCGATGACCAGGTTGAAGAACAGATTCTCATCAACGAATTCACTCGCCTACAAACCACGGCCATATCTTCCTATCTCACTCATCTGAACCATATACTGATCAACCACAAACCGAAATTCGACACCATGTCCAACGACTTCCTAAACCCTTCCCAGGAATGGCTGCGTATAGTACGCCCTGACGATTTCCGACTTGGCCATGTGATTAATCCCGGCAGTATAAGCTCCAGTCAATTGTTAGACCGAGGAATCGTAGCACTGATTCTCGCCATGTGTATCATTATGCGGCCATTGCACAGGACATCAAAATCAGGTTCGCGACTAGAACCTGATCCGCTACGCCATTTGATGTACGTCACTGCGAAGCAGCTTTTCCTCTGTGGCGATATGTCTGCGGCTACAGCTGCACCAACAAAACCAAATCTCTCTCTGATTCAAGCCGGCCTCCTCCTCTCCGTTTATGAGTATGGCCAGGGCTTGATGGATGCATCACATGCGACTATTTCTGTATGTTCGAGCATGGTGCTAGTCAGTGGCTTGCCGCTGCCAGATGCGAACTTAATATCAATATCAAGCTCGATATCGATGTCGCAGTTTGAGGATGAAATGGTGCAGACCTGGTGGGGGATAGTCATTCATGAACGGTTAGTTTGTTAATGTGGACCTCCTCTCGGGTTTATGACTTAACATATATATGCATACAGAATGATAAGCGCCAAAACTGGCTTCCCAGTCCGACCTCTTAATATCAGTAACACTGAAACAATCCTGAGTAATGACCAACTCCAAGCCCAGATAGACTCTATGCTTCCACACATAACGAAGAACAGACACTACGCAGCGTTTTATCTGCGTATGCGAGCTGCAGTGTGGCTAGATCTTGTTTTGGATCTGGTGAGCCATAACGGATGTCACGGTAGTGCCGGTGGCATGAGCTTCCATGACCTAGACAGCGGGCTCATCGACTTCCTGAGGATTCTAGTACAGCTTGGCATGGGGAGTTGCTGTGAAGCGATTGCTATTGCATTAAAGTTATTCTCTCTTCTACCTGATCCCATAACATCTAGGAGTTTAAGGGGCTAACGGGATTAAACAGCGCATTCTTCTACCTGCACAAATGGCGTCTATCATCATCCAGAGACACCGATTCATCCAGACATGAAACCTCCTTATCTGCGCACGCTATACAAACCGTTCTACGGATTCTCGCTGATATTTCAACTGATTTTATACCCGGAGTTATTCATCGAGATATCGATTCCGCTACTAAGATCATTAACAATAGCAGCAACCATGACGATAAAATCACGCCCAAAGAAGGAATGTTCATCGAACTGTTTCCTTACGCCGTACACATGATCTATCTAATTTTGTTGGAAATCCATACCTATTATCCTTCAAGTCAAGGACAGGGACAGGTTGAGGAGGCATTTGCAGTCGAAATGAGGGTCATGAGACAGATATTGCAAAAGCAGACGAAGCGGTGGGGGTTAGCTTGTATGTTTCCTTTCCATCGTGTTTTAAGTTCGTATTATGTGTTTTTGCTTACTTATTAATAGGTGAATATATTGCTATTCTCGATGGGATGGGAGCATGACATCGCTGGCTGCATTTACTTGATTTGATATATAATTCCCTAGGTATGCTAGGTATATGTCCCGGTTTAAAGATCTTCAACGAAGAAGCTTTCCAGAGCGAAGTACCTAGGCACTACCCATTGCCCTCTTCACACTTTCGCTAGCAGTCACATTGTAGACTCTTCTATAATCCTGGCATAATTCTCAGTGAACTCTCTCGGCAGCAGCTTGGCACTGCCATCCTCCCAGGGATGCTCAATCTCAACGTTCCTCACGAGATCCGCATGCCTGTCACTTCGAGGCTGAATATCATACGGAAAATCCAGCAGATGACCAATCATGCCCGAGGAGACCTTGATCTCAGGCTCAATCTCCACTTTCTTTTCCTCATCGACCGCCCTGCCGATGTTAAAAGTCGCCAACAGGCGAGAAATCGTCAAAAACAGACTCTCATCAGCCAAATACCTCCCCGGACAAATCCTGCGGCCATACCCGAAAGCCTCACTCGCTGGATCTGGCTCATTCCGCGGTTCCAAGAACCTATCCGGGTCAAAGCTCGATGGATCTGGATAAGTGGCTGGATCGTGCAGGAACCACCATGTTGCCGGTATCAAATTTGAGCCCTTCGGAATACGGAAGCCTGCGTAGATTACCTCTTCGTCTGCAACGTGGGCTACTCCAAGGGGTACTACTGGGAGCCAACGCAGGGATTCCTTCACCAGAGCATTTACGTAAGGCAGATTTGGCCTATCTTCAAACTGGGGTAGTCTATCGGTACCGACCACAGTATCGATTTCACGCTGTGCCTTGCGCTGAACTTCCGGAAACAAAATCATAGCGAGCACGAAACTACTCAACGTTGTCACTGTGGTGTCGGCACCCCCCGCATACATGATTGCAGCAGTTGTCTTGATCGCGTCTTCGCTATCCTTATAGTCTGAAGGATTATCATCAGACAGTTGTTTGAGAGCCGAAGACACGTAGGATAGCCGATGGACTCCTTTGGCCATCTGCTCTTGGACAAAGGCATAGGGGGTTTCGATGGCTGTCTGAGTGACCTTCTTCCATCTGCGGGCCCAATATTTGAACGATGAGCCAGGCAGGCCTTCTGGAAAATATTTCAGGACGGGGAAATAATCGACCGACCATGCTAGAGGAACGAATGAGAGCGATATATTGTGCACCATGCGCTCAATTAGGACGACCAAAGGATCAGGCCCCCGCGGTTCGACAGAGTAGCCATAAATGATCTTTAAGATCACCGCCCCGGCTTCACTAGAACAGGGCAACATTTAATACCAGAAGGATAACGGGTAAATCGGGACACCCACGTTTTGATATGCTCCCTCAACTTCCCCGGCTCCTCCAAAACCCTAAGCAGAAACCGATGCGACTCCGCATCCTGAACATCCCGAAACGACGCAACGCTCGACCTTGTCCCCAGATGCTGATGCACCAATTTACGATGCCGACGAAACCTAGCATCATACTGCATGAAACTCAGCAACGATCCGTAACCGCATAGAGAATTTGCAAAGTACGACCGGGGCCGCGCCGAGGTCTTACTCGACGACTTCTCAAAGATGTCATGCGCTGCCTGCTTGTCGTGGATTATGATGAGTGATGAGCCGAGGATGGTGATGGAACTGATTGGTCCGTATTCATCTTTGAAATGTAGCCAGTGTTGGTATTCCGGGATTCCCTTGGGGGGTAGATGGGTGAGATTGCCGATAATAGGGAGCGGTTTTGGCCCAGGGGGGAGGCTGGGACCGGTCTTTTGGTTGCGGAAGAAGTGATAGAAGAAGAGGGATATTAATATGATGGCGATGACTTGCAACATTGTGCTTGGAGTTAGTTACCTAGGTAGGTATTTGGTGCTTACGGGTAAAACCAAGCACCTAGGTACGATACGAAAAAGTGCTTACAACCTGTTCCTAGACACGATACGAGATATATACCTATGCAATCCCATTTAATAAATCACCTCACTTCACTTTAAAACCGAATCATTGGCCCGGATGGCGCGGCTCGAGGCAGATAAACAGAATACAAGGATTGCTGCACCTGGATGAATTCGACATTTACACAGTCAAACCCACATGTTCCCTTGAGAATTTAGAATCTTGGACATCAACTTATCCGCGAACTAAGTCACGCTCAAGCCCTAAAGAGGCATTGCCAGCCGAGCATGCCCGCCACTGAGTACGAAGATAGGACCCTGGCGTGCGGGGAAATAGCTATAAGCCTCAAGTATAGGCAGTAGAAGCAGGGATATTCTCTCATGCTCCTCTTATACCAAAAACATGATAAGGATAGCAACCAATTAGGTAGGTTTACCACTCTCACTGTCACTAGCGATATTTGCACCTAGCTACCTATATTAATGCATTGATTCCACCAAAGTACAAGCCCCAATTACGAATAATCAATGCATCCATATCTCGACGAAAATCGTAACCATCACAGCCAATTTGCCAGAACCCTTTGCGCCGAGACGGACATGTATAGTATGTAAGTTGTTATAATGACTATGCTAGATACCTAAACTACTCATATGACCGAAATCAACGCAATGGAAGTTTTGGTTACTTCCACCGGCCCGTGTTGCTTCCTATCTGCACTGGACCTTTATCATGGTGTAGTTGACTTGACTACCTTCCAACACGATATGCTTCATAAGATGTTGAATTTGTCGTTATTAGGCCTGGTGTAGCTCACGTTATATGAATCGGAGATCCCTCATTTTAAATGCTTCTAGAACCAACAGCGAGTCTCTTCTTCCTTCTCACACGATAAAAAGAGGCATATGCATATTTAGGTATACAATTGCCCAGGTAAGAGTTTATGCAGCATCATTCCCCTCATTAATACCTACCTAGGTAGGTACCTAGGTACTTCCTGAAAACCTTAACAAAACCCGTCACAAAGATTGAAACTGTTTCTATAAAGACTCTAATCTAAGACTAGTATATTCTCGAAGCGCCGCCATGCTCAGTGTATAATAATATAAAAGAATCTATCACATCAACAACAAGGTATCATTTTTACACGCCGCCCCAGCAAGAACACCAACCAACCTATATACATGGAAAAACAAGAAACAAATCATATAGTCAACGCCTCCACTTCAACGCTGTTTGATCGCTCCGGTTTCGGGCGTGTCTCGCTGTCGATTTCGGCAGTTTTTGTAATGACCCATGCAGATGCGTACATGTTGACGCTAGTGTCTAAGGTTAGTATAATATTTTCACATCTATGAATTCATTAAGAAGGAAACCTACCGATCAATGCAGCTTCCTGGGAATCGTGCCCCGACCCGTCGAGGAGTGAAGCCGTTAGCCTTGAAGTCCTCGATATACCACGGATCGATACTGGCAGAACGAAGCAAAACGCGGCCTCCCATTTTCAGGGCGCGGTTCAATGCTTGCGCTTGCTTTGCTGCGGCGTCTTCTTCAGGATTAAACCAGTCCATTGAATCCATGACCTAGACCTATTAGTCGATACCAAGCGAGAAGAATGAGGGCGGACAGCTTACTACTGCAATAGTCAGTGTACGCGGCGTGATGCGTGCAATGACTTCGTTGAGGCCGTCGGTGTGGATACGGAGTCCGTCAAAAGCGCCAGGCGTGGAAAGCTTGCTGTGCGCCTTAGGGGTCAAGTATGTGGGACGGCACCTAATCATTAGTACAAAAACGAGACAAAAGGTAGAGGGAACTCACTTTTTGGAGAACTTTCCCTGCAGACACAGGTAGTAAAAGTAGTTATCATTGCTGATCAACGTATCCTTGGCCACCGGGTCAAACGTATCCACCACATACTCCCAAATCGCACGTCCGCTGACAACTGAGTTCTTTTTAATACCACCGCTTAGACCCTTGCGCTTCAGATAGTCGTCGATGATCATGTTACGTTGCGGCGGCGGAACCCCGGCAGCCTTCCAAGCGAACCACTCAGTCTTGACAATAGCCCAGTTCAGAATTCGACTGATCAGGACTCTGCGGATAGAGGGCCAAATCTCGCGTTGTTCATTCAAAGTTGGGGCCTCACACAGCTTGTCGTTGACTTTGTGTAAACCGAAAACTGTGAACAGGTATCGTACCAATTTAATGGCTACGCGAGATCCACCCGTCTCGTAGAGACCCTTGTTGGATCTTGAAGTGAAGACGTCCGTCTGCTCGAGCCAGTACTGGAAAGCCTGGCTCGACAGATGCGGACTCAACTTGCCAATCAGCAACTCACGGAACTGTTGATGCTTGCCCTCCCCAAAGATCTTCCATACATCCTCGTAGCCTAGAGCGGAGAAAGCGGCCACTTTAAGCTCAAGCAAGTGATTCTGGTTAGGATTCATATCGACTGCATGAATGCGCTTGGGGCTGTTTTGCAGGTAATCCAAGATGTTGTCACCAGCGCTTGTGATGGTCAAGATCACGTCCTCACTGTTGATGCTCAATAGTCGATGATCTACACGGGGATCTTCCCAGTTGAACGCGTAGATGTACTCGTCTTTAAACTGGGTGTGTTTGGGCAGTTGGTCGTTATAGTATATCCGGTAATGGTGGTTCTGATAGAAAGCAGATGGCAGGGGAAGGTTAGAGCTGAGGTTGACTACCGCGGACTCGTATGCTTTAGACTTGATCTCTGGGGTGGCATTTTCAACAGCGTCGCTCATGGCCTGTCGGTGCTTGGCGGCAGACAAATATGGAGATTCCGTCCAAGTCGCGTTGAGCATTTCAATGCTGGACCTTCCAGAAGTAAAGTCCTTTTGGCAGCCCAGAAAGATGTAGTACGGGATTCCTCCAAGAAGGTAGTTGCGCTCGCTAGCTGAGATGATTGTACCAAACTTGTACTCCAAATAGTCTCTCCGAGCAGCGTCTAGATTGACACGGTCAAAGTCAAACCACGCACGCCAGAAAGCACGACCAAGCCAGTTGACATGACGGTTGAACACGCCGCCAGTGTAGTTGCGGCAGGAGACGTCGACAATATTTTGAACTGCCCTTGTTAGTTGGATAAGGCAGAAAGAGAGATTATTTGACCTACCATAAAAGTCAACTACGCCGAGGATGCCATCGCTCTTGATGAGATTCTTCATCGAATCAACGACGCTGTAGTAATCTATATGCATTATTAGCCAGTATCCTATGATAAATGCGGATATACACCCACCCGGAATCATCGACAAGCTGTAGCTCATGGTCACGATATCGGCGCCGCCGTTGCTGGCACCGTTTGCACCCGGTAGACGGAATTCTCGGGCATCACGGCAAATGACCGACACATTCTTCCAGCCTAGACGCTCGAATCTCTGGCGAGCGACTTCGAGCAGGGACGGAGACAGATCTACCAGATACACATGCGAGAAGAATTTGTTGACAGGAAGGAAGGCGTTCATGGCTTCGATGTTGTAGCTGTATCTATTAGTTTCGGCCATGTAAAAGAAATGGCAGAGGAAGCATACCCAGTGCCACCACCAATCTATTTCATGTTAGTTACAGCTTGCAATTGGGAGACGGCACATGACTTACATCAACCCACACTGGCTTGGAGATTTCATGGCGCGATTGCCGGTACTTCAATTGCGAGGCCAGCAATGCTAGCATATCCTCACGGCCGCAAAGAAGTTTCTTGCGCGTGGCGTCGTATACACTGGCCTGCAGTGCGTCAGCAAAGAAAGTCACCAGCAACCACTACTCGTGAAGAATACCTGAGCTCGGTAGAAGCTTTCTAGAGCATGTTGCTGGCCTGCTTCACCGGCACGGTCACGTTCATGCGGCTTGATGAAACACGAGTAGGCGAACAGGATATACGACAAGAGGCCCTTGTTCCAGTCCAGCTTCCCTTTCTGCAGGGACAGAAGCACGACGGAAGCAACAAAGCCGAGGACGAGCACCAGGGCCGCGGCCACCATGATGTGAGGGGTGGCCAGGGCGTTGAAGGAGGAGTGCACGAGACTCATGGTGAGGATGTTGAAGCCAAGGCCTGACACGGGAGCACTCAATTGAAGCTGAATTCGAGTGATTTAGCTGAATTCTACTGATTTTCGAAGCGGAGAAGAAATAGAACACGGAGGAAGTTCTCCTACGAGCGGAGGAAGTGAGTTATAATGCATCAGCAAGACCCCACCAGTGCCTGCCGTTCTGACATCTGTAGAGTCCACGATGGCATCCACAGTCCCTGGCGCTTGGCTGCGAGCGGCATAGCTGTAAGTTTAAGCTCGACAGCGCTCCCAACAAAACAGAAGCCGCGTTGTCCGCATGTGCTGCGTCGCGGGCCTGCCTGAGGTTGTCCATCTGTCTGGGTGGCCAATGGCTGCCCGCGCTGCCGCCACGCCATGCTCACGTCCACTGGCTTTGTATCTGCATAGACACGACGCACATTCGTACTTACTACTCACTCGCGCGGTCAGAAGCAGAGAGACTGAGAGAGGAACAGACGACCCACAAAGAGTCAATTAATACCAGAGTACGGAGTATGGATACTAGATAGTTGCTAGAAGAGCTAGCGTCGACAGTGGATATGAATACAGACGCTTTGCATGTGATTCTTGGC
Source organism: Trichocomaceae sp. PYS4502 (assembly GCA_023625875.1). Classification (NCBI taxonomy): domain Eukaryota; kingdom Fungi; phylum Ascomycota; class Eurotiomycetes; order Eurotiales; family Trichocomaceae; species Trichocomaceae sp. PYS4502. The sequence goes on from JAMAFX010000085.1 coordinate 16,060, forward strand.
GCTGGCTCCCAACAGTTTGGCGGTGTCCACCATTTTAAAAGAGGGAGAAGGAGAAGGAGAAGGAGAAGGAGAAGGAGAAGAGGGAGGAGATGATGATGATGAGAAGAAGAAGAAGAAGAAGATCATGAGAAGCGAGGAGAATATCAAAGTCACATGCCACTGAGCCCCGGAACAACTAACTTCCAGCTCCTTCCTCCCGGTCAAGGTCAACAGCCTCGCTCCTTCCTCCCGCGCACAGGGTATAATATAGGCAACTACCGACTACCAAACTAGGCAACTTCAAGGCTACTAAGGAATCTACCAAAACACCAACACTCCTGTTCATGCATTCTCCGCCTGGATGGTTTGCTGCGGCCGTCGTCAGCATCTCATACATAAGAGAGAAGGAAGGAAGGAAGAAGAAAAAAGACTCACCACCAGCCAATCCATCCCCTCGTTAATCCCCTTGCCATCAATCGCCGAGCACGCAACAATGCTCCAGTTCCGGTCCCGCAGCTCCCCGAGCTTCAACGCCTCGGAGATCTCGCCCGCGCCCTTCGCGCCCGGCTGGTCCTGTTTGTTGGCAAATACCAGCAGCGCCGCGTCTCGCAGTTCTTCCTCGTTCAGCATGGCCGCCAATTCGTCTGCGGCAATGCCTAGGCGCTCGATATCCGTCGAATCGATCACGAAGACGACTGCGGCTGTGTTGGCGTAGTAGCATCTCCAGTATGGCCGGATCGAGGTCTGGCCGCCCAGGTCCTGTAGACTGATTATCAGCTTGGCCACTTTCTCCCTTTTTTTCCGGTCTACTCATTGCTCGTATCGACGTAGACGTACCCAGACGTTCAGATTGAGGTTCTTGTAAGTGACGGACTCGACGTTGAAGCCGATTGTGGGGATTGTCGTGACCACCTCGCCAATCTGTACGCATTAAACATAAGCATAAGCATAAGCATTGGCACGCCATCCTCAACCGGTGCGAGTCTCACCTTTAATCTATACAACAGAGTTGTCTTTCCCGCATTGTCCTGTTTCTATCAGCAAGCCCCTCTTTCTTGATCTTGTCTGACGACATATCATACAAGACCTAAAATCAAAATCCGAATCTCCTTTTTTGCCCACAGCAGGGACCACAGCCGAGAAAACGAGCCCCCCATGGTGTGTTCCTCCTATTATGTAGCTGTTTGTTATCGATGAGGCGGCCTGAGGCAGTCGCGTGATTGTGCTCCAGTGGATGATGGGCAGCGTGTATTTAGGCGTTCACTCTGATTGTGTTGTCAATCTGACATACAACGGTTGTTGAGTTCGCGCTGACGATGAATAGGTAAGATATAGCCAGGGTATAATGACACAATGGGCATGCCTGTGCTGTGTTTAGTGTGGTCGTGAGTTGCTGGGTTGGAGTTGTGATGATTGGAAATAAAACAAAGTTATGTATGTATGCAGTAGTGCTGGCGGAGGCTCGGGATTGGATCAGCTGCGTGGAGAATTCCGCTGGTCAAAGCTCGATCACCTTGCCCACCTATCTCACCAACACCATGAACAGAGACACTCCTTGAATGCTCCTATTTAACTATCACTCAGGTTAAACCTATGTCTTGAATGGGGCACAGGAATGCCATTGCTGGATCTGTGACAGAATACTAGACAACAACAACAACACTACGCTCGCTGCGTTGCTTGCTCCGCCAGACCGAACTTGAAAATGGTTGGCAAAAAATCGGAAAAGGCCCTCCGAGATGAAGGTATGCAGCTTCTCCTGAGTATCAGTCATGGCTGAATCTAATGCACACAGGTCTGGAGCGGACTGACAATAACATGGAGCTATCAAGCTGGCCTCAGATAGCCCCAATCAATCAGAAAAACTACTATACGTGCGCACCCTAATTTCCTCTCTTTTCTATCCAGGGTTAATACTGATTGAATACAGTGACTACCTCAAACGTGACGACCAACTCCTCGCCTTCCGCCTGCAAAATGAAGAAGCCCGAAACCGCATGGCCAAGACGGCCAAAGACCGAGACCGCGCCCTGGCTCTAGGAAAGCAAGACCAGGGCGACGCGGATGCAGATGGCGACACAGCCATGGAAGACGCCGAAGAGCAGACGCCCACAGAGACAGCAGGCTCGAAAGTGATAGTTCTCCACCTGGGAAGCCAGAATCTGCGCATCGGCCTGGCCAGTGATGCGCTCCCCAAGACCGTGCCGATGGTTATTGCCAGAAAGTCGGCAAAGAACGAGTCTGAAGATGGCGTTGAGCCTAGGCCGAAGAGGATTAAATTGGATGAAGACGGCCAGGAGGTGCCGCCAGAGAAGCAATTCGGGCCAGAGGTATGTTTCATAATGTTGTGTGCCATCTAGCTTGAAGAAAGGCTAAGTGATATACAGTTTGCGTCGCTGTTTGGCACAATGTGCACCGAACTCAAAACGCACATGAGACAAAACAAGAGGAGAATGCTGCCAAACTCCAAGGAAATGGTCATCAACTATAACCGTCGAACAGTACCAGAGCATATCCCCGAACACAACGACCCCGCACGAGTGGAATGGACAGAAATCTCCAGCCCGCCTCCAGAATACATCACCGGACAGGAGGCGCTCAGGATACCGGACGACTCCAAACCGCGGTACAAGCTCTCCTGGCCGATACAACATGGCTGGTGCAACGAGAAGGACTACGATAGCGCCAGGCTGTTGTTCCTGGACATATCACTGATCTTGGAAGACGCCATCAAAAACCAACTCGGACTTCGTAGCAAGAAGGACTGGACACAATATTCTTGCGTGTTTGTGATTCCAGACCTCTACGAGAGAACCTACGTCAGCAGCGTGCTGGAGATGCTGATGAAAGAATTCTCATTCGCCCGCGTCTGCTTTATCCAGGAGAGCCTGGCAGCCGCATTCGGCGCTGGCTTCACGACCGCCTGCATCGTGGATATAGGCGCCCAAAAGACATCCATCTGCTGCGTCGAGGAAGGCATGTGCATCGAAAACTCGCGCATCAATCTCAAATACGGCGGCTTCGACGTCACCGAGACATTCATCAAAATGATGCTCTACGACCATTTCCCTTATGCCGATATCAACCTGAGACGCAGATACGATTTCCTGCTTGCCGAGGAACTGAAAAAGAACACGTGCACAATGAACGAAAGCGGAGTGTCTACACAAGTATTCGATTTCCATCTGCGCATCTCCGGTCAGGATACGCGGAAATACATGTTCAAGGCCTACGACGAGATCCATCTGGCGCCTATGGGGTATTTCCAGCCGGCGATTTTCAGTACGGGTGGTAATGACGCAGAGAAACTGCAGGGACGTCGGAGACTCTTACCTCGATCATTGGATATATACGATGGGCAGCAAAACGACCCTACGTCGGCAGCTCAGTCCGAGATTCTAGCGGCCATCGCACCACCTCTTCCGGCTGAGCTGGAAACCTCCACTACTACCGAGGACGAGAAAGCCAACGGCACTACTTCTACGGCTGACGTCCAAGCAACGCCAAGTCGGTCTCATCTGAACGTCCTCGGCCGTGTGCAAGACGTAGAAGCCACCCCTCGCTCCTCAGCGGCTGGATCCCCTGCCCCAGAAACAACCAACACGCCCTCCCAGCCGCAGCAACAAAACGGCACACCCATTCCCGGCGACAAAACCGGTATCAGCACAGCAGCCGGTCCATCAGGCTCCGGCTCAGGCACAGTCTCCGGCACAGGCACAGGCCCAACCGCAGGACAGCAGCAACCACTCCAACAACCACCACCCCAACCGCGGCGAGCACCCACAATCGAAGAACGCGACGACATCCTCCCCATCTACCCCCTCGACCAAGCCATTCTCACCTCCATAACGCACGCGGCCCGCTCCGACGACAAGAAAATGCGCGACTTCCTCGGCGGAATCATGGTTCTCGGCGGCGGCAGCCAGATCCAGGGCTTCCACGCCTACCTGGAGGAGAGACTGCATGTGCTGCGGCCCGCGTTCTCAAAGGAGATTATGATTGGCAGTCCGCCGCGCGATCTGGATGCGCAGGTGGTTGTGTGGAAGGGGGCGAGCGTGTTTGGGAAGCTGAGCTCGACGAATGATAGTTGGATTGGGCAGTTGGAGTATGATCGGTTGGGGAGTCGGTTGTTGGCGTATAAGTGTATGTGGACTTATTAACTTTTTTTTTCTTACTTGGTAGTAGTACTCTGTTTGATATATGAATGTATGGTAAAATGTTGTGGTTAGACAATGTGTGAATGATAGGTATGGGAATCGTAGAATACATCAGGAATTAGCTTCAGAAGGAAATAGGATCAGGATCATTCATCCGTCTCCGAGCCGGACTCATACTCCTCCACAGTCAACATCTCAAACCGATTCGTCGGCATCGACGACGACGACGTCGACGACGAATTCAACGCAACCCCCTGACGCAACCCTCCCTTCTTCGCGCTCGTATGATTATGATTATCATCCTGATACCTCCCCGCACACTCATCACCCGCAAACTCAATCCTCATCCCCCTATAAGCAGCCCTAGACTTCATACACGACCGCGCAAACATGGCATTATGCACCGAATTCGTGTATATGTACGCCGCCGCCTGCGCATGGTCGAACCGCACGTCCAGCACAACCAGGTTGTGGATGTGCTCGAGATGGTCGCGGATCAGCTTCGCCGTGATGTTGGGATTGATGTTGTGGATGACCAGGTTGCGCGAGGCGCCGTGCGAGAGGTTCTGTTTGATGTAGGGGCGGACGAAGAATTGGCGCTCGCTCCAGGTTACGTCTGTCTGTGATATGATATGTTAGTACATATATACATACAAAATGGTTGTGGTAAATAAAGGGGAAGGGGGAGGGTACTCGTCTATTCCCAACCATAAATCCAACCCGTCTCGCGCGCTCGAAGAATTGCTGTGCGGCTACAGGATCGGCAAAGGTCACGCGCGCAGAGTTGTCGACGTACCGGAGATATATCTCTAGCAGCGCGCCGCCGCGGATGGCGTTTGTGAGGTCGAGATGGGTTGTGCGGTCTGGCAGGTTGCGGATTTCGAGCGTGCGTTTTTCTTCATCTACTACTTCTGGATAAGGGGTGTTCTGTTCTGGGGAGGAGTCCTCTTCTGCTTCTTCTTCTTCTCCTTCTTCTGAGTCAGGGTCAGAGTCAGAGTCACAGTCGGAATGCTTGTTTCTGCTGCTTGTATAGAAACGGGTCTCATTCTCGTCGTGAGAAGGAGAGATTATTTCCTTGACGCTGTGAAATCCTGGGCCTGACGTAAATTGGCCAGATTTGCTGCATGCATGTTCAGACGCTGACGACGCGCGTTTTTGTGCTGACGAAAGTGAAGCAGCAGAGTCGTTGGCAAGCACCTGTCTCGATATCAGCAGAGCCCCTGTTACATAGCATCGTAGTATAGGAGGGTAGGTAGGTTTACATCGAAATTCTCTCGACTCACGCCCCCTGCTAAAAGGGACCGCTTGACGTTTTCTTTCCCTGTTAGCTCCTCTTTTTGTTCTCTTCTTTTATAACATCTGCAACATACCGAATTGCTGAGAAATCCGGAGCTGACATTATACATATACATATGGTCAGTCCTGTCCGTAAACCTTTGGGCGAGGAAAGGATAGCGTACCAGATGCTCGTAATGTCCCTTGTCGACAGTGACGGTTTTTGAAAATGGGTTGGTCTGCATGTTCTGTGTCAGAGCAGATACCTCGTTACCTACCTAGCTAGGTAAACTTACGGAGTCCATTCTGAGCAAGAGTCAGCTTGTGAAGACAGTCACGCGAGGGGATGTCGATGTCAGTTATTTTCATATCAGAGAAAATGAAAAGACGAACCTTTTCTCCCTGGCCTTGTAGAAGTAGGAGCCTGTCGCAGGCTGTACGGAAGGAACGGACATGATCAAGTCAAGACAAGCAAGTCATGCAAGCCATGCAAGCCATTCGAGACGAGAAGATCAACATACAACTCTAGAGAGAGAAGAAGAAAGGGTTAGAGAAACAGATATAGAACGGGGCTGGTCGCGTGGGACAAGCTCGTTTGCGATTTCTGATGCCTGAGGGGCGCCCGGTTACCCTATTGGGCGGAGGTGCATAACCCTAAGGAACCAGAACGAGGGTCTCTATTTTTTCAGATTGAAAACCGGCCTGGTCTCACCAGCACATCACCAGCACCTCACTTGGAGTAGAAATTGCAAATTCAGCTAGCTATACTGCCTAACGTATAGTTATGACATATGTATACATTACTACTAATATTGCGTCTTGCCATCTGTAGCCTTGGTATCCCTGCCATCTAGTTCTGGGATAGTATCCTCTTGAGCCACGCCCTCCAGCTCCTCACGATGATACAGCGAATGCTCGACATTGACCTTGGGCCCCTTAAACCACTTCCTCGCATCGACCACCCACCAGACCGTCACCGCCAGCATCGGCGCGCCATACACCAGGCACGTCCAATTCATCAAATCCGGCGTCAAATCGCTGCCCGTAGAACTCGGCAGACACAGAATCGGCAGCATCAGCAGCACAAACAACGCGCCCGCCGCGCCCACGGGCTTACTGAACCGACCCAGATTCCACGGTCCCGGTCTGAAGCGATCCCCAACAACAAACACGCGGATCGCAATCGGGATGGCGAAGGCGATGAACTGCGCGATTGCGCCAATGCTAAACAGCGCGCCGATAGCCGTGGTACCGGCCAGGATGAGCAGGCACATGAGAATGCCCAAAACGCCGTTTAGGACCACCGCGTTCACGGGTGTCTGCGTGTGCGGGTTTACCTGTTTCCACACGCGGGACAGCGGGAAACAGTCGTCGCGCGCATAGGCATATGTGACTCGCGACGCGGCAACCATGCAGCCCTGGCCCATGGAGAAGCCGCAGACAATGGTCATAGCCAGAATAGCCATGGCCGTCTTTTGCGGCAGCACCTGCAGCAGGTACGACGCCCACGGCTGGCCCAGGTCAGAGTTCATCACGGCATCGATATCGGTCACGGTATATGCCACAACGAGCTGCAGGAACCAGCCAAACAGACCGCCGACAATCGACGTTAGCGAAATGGCCCGCGGAGACGCGATGTTGGCATTGGAGCATTCCTCCGAGAGGTGGAAGGGGGAGTCGTAGCCGGACATGGTCCAGATAACGCCCACAAAGGACATCAGAATGGCGACGCCGTTTGGGAAATCGGTGCCGTTCTGGATTGTGCCCCATACCTCGCTGGAAGGGGTGAATTTGGGACTGTTGCTGGTACCAGCGGGGATGGTGATGAGGGTGATGATGAGGGCGAGGATGTTGAACACTGAGCCCCACGAGTTGAAGGTTGCGATCCATTTGGTTGGCATGCTGCTGATGACGGTGTGGATGATCATGATGAGTACGGTGAGCAGGTACACCTGCCAGTTGGTGGGTACGTAGTCCGGGTTCGAGATGCTGCCGGCAGCGAGGATCATGGCAGCGACTGCATAGTCTACTGAAGGGGCACTTGTCACTTGTCCGATCCAGTTCGACCAACCAGTGATCCAGGCGGCGAGGGGACCGTAGCCGGGGGGTGCGAGCACAGCTGATGCATAATACAAGCCGCCACTATAACTACTTAGCATTCTCCTTTTCTCATATGAGTGAGTTCTTCTAGATGAGTATCATGACATACCTCGTAGGCATAGCAGAACACAACTCCGCCATCGCCATCGCAACGCACTGTATAAAAACCATCGCAATCAACCAGCCCCAGACCATCCCACCCGTGCCCGCATACCCCATGCCGTAGTACATTGTACTCGCGAACGAAGGCAGCAAGCCCAAGACCGCAAAACTAACACAGAAAGTCGTCCACAGCGAGAACTCGCGCTTGAATTCCTGCTTGTAGCCCAGGGCTACCAGCACCGCCTCGTCGGAGCCCAGCGCATGGTCGGTGACGGGCACGTCGCCCTCTGGGAGGACCGAGGTGACGGGGGCGTGGTCGACGTCTCGGAAGATCTTTGTATCTTTGTTTGCCTCCATACTGGTGTTCTGGCCTGTGTAGAAAGCGCCCATGACAGGAGTTTTATTCCGATTTATATATATACTCCCATCTCTGCATGGTACGCGCTCTGTAACCTACTAACGCATCTGTAGGATCGTACAAGCTAGTACCTGTCAGGGATGTCCATGCGACAGCCACCATAGATAAGAAGATGCTGTCTGAGTGCATCTCCCTCTGCCTGAGCACCGGTGCATGATTGGACGATCAGGCCTTATCTTGATGGCACTGATCCACGGTCTCGGAAACATTGTAACCCATAATGGCAGTCGAGACGGCCATACCTCTCGTGTCCACTGTCCAGTGCACTGTGCACTGTATAGCATGCGGAACTCACCCCTGGCATTTCGTTCAGAAGGAAGTCGACCAAGCAGTGAAACGCCGTTATCATCAGCCAAGCCGGGGTCCGGCAGCCTTGATTTTCAGGCGCCAATCACATCCGGCGGCTTGAGTTTCCCACACGGGAATGGTCAGATCTACAGTCAACTATCATAACTCGTTACGTTCGGTATTCGTTAATCGTTAAAATTGATAGATATAAGTAGTATATGCGAGATCAATTTTCTATTCTACAGCTAATTTCAATCCCCACCATTCGGTTCCACCAACGAATAACGAACGGCATTTGCACGTTTAAAAAGGCTGTCCCAGTCAGCAACTACCATACCCAGACAAATAGAAACAGAGACAGGAAAAAAAAACCTACGTTATCCTCAGGGGGAATGCTGCGGTCGAAGTAGGTGTCAAGCAAAGGAAACTTCTGCAGAATATCTTTCCTGACACGCGGGACCTCGCCGAAGAAGAATACGGCGAAAACACCGGCCGCAGCTCCGAAGCCAGCAGCAATAAAGCCGCTGCAAACCTCACCCTATTAGCAGTAGGTCTAATAAATCCATTTGCTGAGTGGGTTACTTACGCCTTGGTGACCTTGGGCAGTGTCAGACCATGCCAGTGAGTAGCAACGGTGTATCTGTTCGTGATATATCAGTCAGCGTTTCGTCCGGATGAAAGGCGAGACACCGCAACAAACGCCGCCGCCGCCGGATGCACAGGAATAATCGGATAGCCGGATAGCTGCTAGGGTACTCACTGAGGACCGTAGGGAGATCGGTAGGGAGGGCTATAAGAAGCGCGCTTGAGCAGGTTTTGCGTGACGGAAGTGTCGTAGACCGGCTGTTAGCAACAATCAATATGTCAGTTAAAGTCACTACTCAGTGGCGTAATTCCTGGCGCGGTTCAACGGGGGTATCTGTCAATGGCAGATGCGTTAATTCACGCAGAGCAATTGCATATTCTAACGTACCATCGTGACGGACTGCAATGGGATATGATGCGAGTAGTCGAATGTCGAGGAGTTGCAACGAAAGTCCGCGAACGAAAACCGGAACAGAGCACCAAGATGACACGCCATTCCCGTTTGGGATGGCCTAGTCACGTGATATCGTCGCTCATGCTACAATATTCATTGCAATAATTAATGCAGTCAAAGTGTAGTATTTGTCAATTATTCTCTCGATTATTCTCCTAGAGAAACATTAACAAGGTCAACTAGCATTATAACTGTTGCTCCTACTAAGGCCCGAGATTGGCCAATTCCCGGGGTCTGTTATGGGATGATGGATCATTTTATCCCAACTACATTAGCATGTATGTTGAATCTAATCATCGGTTCGAAATGACAGCTTCTAGACAGTCTTTCACTGATGTGAAAGCGGTTTTGGCGTCACCGAAGTGCAGATATAACAGTAACTATGTAGCTAGTAACTACTATCCCAGGCGCAGTCACACTCGGTTGACAGCAACAGTGCAATCGACTTTATCACATAACTAGCATGTAGATACTAGATGTATAGTCATACCATGCCAGAGCACGTCAATCGATGCAAGACATACTACGTATATACATTAGGTAGTATACATAGACGTAGTCGACGTCATGCAGCCAATCCCCACACTCTCTCTCAGTCTCACCAGTGTCTCCACGGAAAACTCCGGGATTCACCACCACCACCACCACCACCACCACCACTCTCTCATTCTCCCTCTCCTCTCCCAGACTCCAACAAAAAAAGAACAAGCACGACAGAATACAAAGAAGATGTCTACAAACCGCCCCTTCCTAGCAAACTTCCTCGCCGCCTTCCGCGCGCAATCCTCCGCCTTCAAAGCAGCCTCGGCATCGCAGCCTGTACAGGTATCCAGCGTGTCGGCCGGAAGGACGATATCTACATCCTCTCCATCTCCATCTCCATCACCGACGACATCTCCATCGACGTCTGCGTCGACATCGGCTACATCACCTTCATCAAACACGCAAAATAATCACACCCACACCCACCACCGCCACAACAACCGCTCATCACATCATACCCATACCCACACGCACCGCCAACAACGACATCCCACCACCACCAACACCACCAACAATAACACCAACACAACCGACTCCTCAACATCACCTCCAATCCCCATAACCTACACTTCCAACCGCGCCCGCCGCGGCAGCGACAGCTCCTCCGGCTCAGGCGGCTTCCGCGACGCCCTGGGCCCCGAGAAATGGTACATCGGCGGGCGCACGGCGACGGGCGAAGAGCGCTTCTATCGTCTGGGGATGGTGACCAAGGGGGGCGGGAGGATTGGCGCGAGTACGCGGGTGGGCAGTGTTGATCGGTTGAGTTTATAAAAAACAGACCTATGAGGTACCTACCTTAACTAGAACATGGAAGGATGGTTGGTGGTAATAGATATACGATGCTACGATATGATTTGATGCGAATGAATACGATTTTTTGAGTATATACTCTTTTACTATTTACTATACTATTATCTCGTTTAGGAGTCAAAATGCTGTTGACGAATGACGAGATTACCGCCCATATTTTGGCAAGAGAAAGAGAAACACTTTACATACATACGTACATACATACAGGATGCAACCAGCACTACCATTAGATAGCCCGGCGCGGAGGAAGGAGTAAGTATGGTAGTAAGATAAAACGAAAAAGAAAAAGACAAGCAAAATCGAAGATGAATTGAAGTCTTCGATTAGACAAAACAGACAGGCAAATTGGAAACGCGATAATAGTACTAGCAAAAACAAAAATGAAAAGAGAAATCTCCACCCATTTCTATGACCTCTTTTTTTCTTCCCTTTTTTCCCCATTTTTTGTCTCAGGCGAGACAGACGTCCCCGGCGAGGTGAGACGGGCGAGAAACAAACAAACCCGAAGCAGAAGATAATATGAAACACCCCCGTCTATTGATGATTTGACGCCGGTCGAACCAACCCATCTCAAATATACCATTCATGACGGAATGACACAAACGACGAATGATGAATGATGAATGCGATAACAAAATCGAATGGAAGAAAGGGAACCTTTTGCGTTGATGTTTACGGCCGTATCATATTTAATTCGAGGCGTCGACGAGTCACCTCCCTTGTGACGTCCAATTTCTGCGTACTGTGACCCGAGTCGATCCTCTATAATCAAAGAAATCCTCCACAAGACCTCCTTACACAGAGACACACGCACAGATTTAACCTATTGTCTAGCGGGTTGAACGGATCCTGTATTCCAATAAAAGCGGGAAAAGTCAATTGCAACATTCAGAGAAAAAAAAGGCAGCATGGAAAAACTTCTCAAGTAGCTATAGGTATAGGCTCTTGTGGATTGGTCTTTTCATTGTTCTGGACTCCGCTGGGATTGCGCATACCGTCTCCGCTCAGGCTCGTGGAAGCCAAATAAAGACCGTTCAATCCGCCATCCTGGTGAGGTCCGCCGGTCGTGGTCGGGTAGTATTTACGCTCCCCGTCCATTTGTTGCGCGTGAATTGGCTCGTGGCTGGGAGCCATCGATTGCGGGAATACCGGGTTCATGTAGCCTTCGGGCGCACCGGGCTGGAACATGGTGGACCAGTCGAGCTCGTGGTTGGGCTGCTGCTGGCCGGGCATCATCGGACGCTTGGGATCGTGCATCATAGGAGGTTTAGCCTGTTCAAACGAATGACGGTCAATATTATTCAGATGGTGGTTACCACCATGATTTTCAGAACCAGGATGGACAAGGTACGGGCTCTGCTTGTGAGCAGCCATCCAGGACGCTCTCTGGTCTGCCGGGCCAGGACTGAACGTGTTCAGTCCGTGCACAGAGGGCATCGAATATCCCAGAGGCTGCTGTCCGTGGCCATTCACGGGCGCGTCGCCAAAAGTCGTACCAGCACTACCATTGGAAGGCGGGATGGAGTTACTACTGACTTCTTCCTGAATGGGCTTGGCCGCTGCTTGGGACCGTTTGAGATGTCCCTGAGGATGCGAGAGATGGGTCGCTCCGGTCGGGTTACCTCGGCGTAGCGAGCACTTTTGGAAGTGTCGTTTCAGGATATCGCTTCGGGAGAACGTGTCTTTGCAGAGCGGGCACATGTAAGGGCGGTCGCCGGTATCTAAACCAAATCAATCAGTATTTCGTTCTTCTTTTCACTTCTTTCTTTGTTTGGTATTCATTCCATCGGGGGTATTAGAACTCACGTCTCAAAAGATGGCGCTTGAGATGCTTCGCATGCAGATATGTCTTGGTACAATGAGGGCAAGGGAACTTGCCATCGGCATCCTTAGCGGGAATGGTCGTGCTCTTCGCGGCTCCATTCACACCGTTGACGGCAGCGCGTCCGGGGACACTTGGGAGAATGCCGCGTCGGCCCTGCGATCCCACGACCTGGGTGCGCGGGGACTCTTTGCCCGGCAGCGGAGCCAAGCCATTGGAGGCGGCCAATCCATCGGCATTTGCCCACATGGGAGGCTTGCCCTCAGGATGACTGAAGGCACCCGACGGCAGTGTCGCGTAGTCCGGGCGGCGATCGCGCGGCGGGGCTGGTGCGATGGGTTGCGGGTAGCTCTGGGGACCGGTCGTGGGCGGCAGCAAGGTTTGAGGGGATTGGTATCCTTGCGGCGGCTGGCCTTGAGGCTGGCCTGGGTGGGCAAGGAATGAGGTGGGTGGCAGACTGTTCACTGGATTGTGTGGTCCAATTGGGCCGGCCGAGGTGGCATACATGTCGTGAGCCGAAGTGGTCGGGAAACGCGCCATGTCGGGACGATACTGGCCCATATACGGTGCTGGAGACTGGCCATGAAGAGGCTGCAGCGGCGGCAAGGTATGAGGTTGCGAGACCGGGTAGGGTGGCTGCATCTGGTATTGCGGCATTGGCATGCTCGTGAGGGGAGCCGAGCCCTGAGGCATCGAGGTTGAGGGAGGTCGCGACGGGTGCGAGCGAGGATCCATGATAAAACGTGGGAGATGAACGTGACCGGACAGTGAATTTCTTTTTCTTTTTGTGTTTCTTCTTTCGTTGTTCTCTTTTCTTTTTTCTTTTCTCTGAATTTTAATTTTTCCTTCTTGGCTCAACCAATTCTTTGTCTTAGTCTCTCCAGACGGGACGCGTCAGGCACAGCAACGCACAGCACTGCACACTGCCAGACAGAGATGAATCAATCGATCAATCGAATAAAGAACGAGAGATTCGACTCCACCAGCAAGGGAGTCACACCAGTGCTACGACGGAGAGAGAGGGGGGATTGGTGGTTGGTTGGATGGGGGGAGGGGAACAGACAGGGAGTGGAAAAAATAAGAGAAGAGGAGCAGGAGGGAGGAAGAAGCGGTCCCCACGGGTGGGAACTTCTCTTTATCCGCGACCGGCCAAGGTCAAGGCTTGGCTCCACGGTGGGTCTTCGCGTCTACACTTGTTGTTTTTGTGTGTTTTTGTGGTAGACAGAGTAGAGAACGGGGAACAGATCACAGAAGAGACCGTCGAGACACACGAGATGTTAGAAAGAAGAGAGCGAGTGATGAGAGTGAGAGAGATAGAAGAATGAGAGAGAAGAGAGAGAAGGAAGGAGGAAGGAGGAAGAGGAAGAGGGAAGGAAGGGAACGACAGGAAGAGAGCTTGGCTTAGGTAAGCAAGAGCCAGTGGCGGTTAACGGCCGAGTTTGGCTTAGCGCGTCTGGGCGGACCAAGGAATGGCGAGCAGAAACACCCGACAGTTGGACGAGTCTTTTTTTTTTCTCATCAATTTATTCTTGTTCGTTTCTGACTCTGTTGCTGTGTTTCGCTCGGCCGAGTGCTGCGTAGTAATCAATCAATCAATCAACGTACGTACTACTCCGTACTTTGTTATATGTGGGCAGTGCTGATTGGCGCGTTCCCAAGGGCAGTCGATAGCGTGGAAGAGCCGCTGCCTCTTTGGTTGCCGTGCATACCGCAAGATCAAGTACATACCTTGTATTCAAGTGTAGATGTACCACGTAGTAACTACGTACTACGTAGCTACTTGTAGTTAAGTACGTACTACGTAGTACTCCGTATAATGTAGATGCACAGAGTGGGACATATCCACTGGCAGCAATTAAGCATACTTTGGTGTTTCTCTAGTTCTGCTGCATGGCCCACCGCCAACGAGCAGTCAGCTAACTACGCAGAACTAGTCTTGCCGCCTGACTCGCGCATTACGTTGCCGCTGCACGATGACCACATCTACGCCTAGGTACGGAGTACGTAGTTACGGATATATGTATGTAATTATACGGTACAGGATACAAGATCTAACTGAGAGAAGATTGAGCACTCCTGAGCATCCCCGCACTGGAGACGCTCCTAAGTTCTTCAAGGCTTCTCCCGCTTCCATTGTGGACCTGACCCATCTCCATAATCCTTAACTCCCGTGCCTGTCAGTTATTTAACAAGCAGTCAAGCGAACTGTGTACACGATATGTACATGTACCTGAGTGCAGGCTTCCAGCACATACCATACCGTGTACAGTACTACGGTATACACGTATATCCGACTCGCACCGAACGCCTACAGCTGCCCTTCTCGGCCTAGTGCATCGCCGGCCTTCCGTATCCGGGTGTTACTTCCAAGTAGTCCCAACAAATAAATAAATAATAACATGATTCGGCATGTGTTCGCGGCCGTGCCGAGCATAGCCAGTAGACTGTAGTACTACTACCTGCTACTAGCGGTCTAGCAAGAAAGAAAAATTCTGGCCGGAATTTTGCCACTTTCGGAATGGCCCATGGTTTCGGGTCGTGTTTGCAACTTTGCCACTGGCCTTTCTCGGTTTGGTCGGCATCGACCATGGAACGTTCCGCTTTCAGCCGATGGGGATTATTTCTATTCTTGCCTCTATACCGTTTACAAGGGTCGGTACTTGGTAGATACTGTAGATACGTTCTACGACGGAGAGTTTTATGGGGTGGTACTGTGGTACTCCTACAGATGGATATGATGGAGCCCAGTCAGCAGGGCTGAAATAAACTACTATCCACATGGCTAAATCGATTCAAAATAACTGGGGCACTGGGGCCTCTCCATCGCTGTAATTTATCATCGGTGGATATACATATCCTATGTACGTCTGAGACCTAGAGTGGCTGGCCTCATTTATCGTCCTGTAGACCCGTCCTCGTCTCCGCATGCTCAGTCGAAAGCGCATGCCGCCCAACAAACAGCGACCCCCCAATCGTCAGCCCCGCGACGCCAGCATACAGAATCCATGCATTCCGCAAGCTCCACGCATACGCCATCTGCACGACTTCTTGCTGCGCAAGGTCCTGGATCCCGCGCAGCTGGCCAACCGTTACCTGCGCCGCATCCCCCGCAAAAGTCACCACCAGGTCATGCGGAAGCCCTGCCTCGACCAAACCGGCCTGCTTGATATCCATCGAGCTCTGAAACACCGCCCCACCAACCACAATCGACACCGCCTGCGCCAATCCGCGCATAAACGTGAGCGTCGACGTGGCCGTGGCCGTTTCTTGCTGCGACACATTCGCCTGTATCGCGACCATGGGCGGCTGGATTAGCAGTCCAGAGCCCAATGCGCCGATGCATTGGTAGATCATTATCTTGGCCAGACCAGTCGACGAGGTGAGGTCGATCAGCAGCCCGAATCCAAGTGTCATGAGACTTGCGCCGGCCCAGAGAAGCGCATTGTACCGGCCCGTGATGTGGATTATCAGGCCGCTGACGATGCCCCCGATGCCTTCCAGGAATACAAAGGGGAGACAGAGCAGGCCGGATTGGAGTGGTTGCGCGAGTTTCGCGGACTGGAAGTACAGAGGGAGATAGTACTCCGGGCCCATCATTGCCTATCCATATACAACGTCAGAACAACACCACAACTACAACTGTAATATAAGAAACTTAGCCGTTAGGTAGTTAGTAGTAGACTTACAAAAGCATGCAACGCCCCAACCGCAATAGTCGCAGCATTCGACCGGCTCCTAAACACCTGCACCGGCATAACCGGATATCTCGCAACCCTAGCCTCCACGAGGTAAAAGACGAGTGCAAAAGCCAGGCCCACGACAATCAAAACCAGCACCTTGGGCGACGACCATTGCATATACTGCCCGCCAATATTGAGGCCCAGCAGAGTCATAATGGTAACCGCCAGCAGCGCCAGACTACCCAGCCAATCGACCGCCTTGAGGCCGCGCCAGATTGGCGTTTGCGGGTTGTGCACATCCATGAAGAGCCAGACGACGAGGAATGTGACTGCTGCGATGGGGATGTTTGTGTACCTTGATTTCCCCAACATTAGCTTATATTTACATAAATCTTATGAAGGAAAATGATAAGACATACCAAATCCACCTCCACCCAGCATACTCCGCAAACGCACCGCCAACAACAGGCCCTACAGCCCCTGCAGCCGCCCATATAACATCACACACTCCCAAATACAGCGTCCTCCTCCTCATATCAAACATATCACTAATCACAATATTCACAAGCAACATAATCGCGCCCGCAGCCGCTCCCTGCAGCGCTCGACCCGCAATAAGCATGCCCATACTCACCGCGAAGCCGCATATAAAAGAGCTCACCATGAACAAGATTATCGCTGTGAGGAAGACGACTTTCCGTCCCCAGATGTCCGAGAAATTGGTCCATATGGGGCCTGAGGCGGTGTCGGCGAGGACATAAGCCGCGCCAACCCAGGTGTAGCCGGCTGTTGAGTTGAAGTGTGTGGCGATGGTGGGGAGCGCGGTGGTGACGATGGTGGTGTTGACGGCGGAGATGAATAGGGCTGCGTAGAGCACGGAGACGAGTGCGAAGATGCGCAGGCGACTGCGGGTTGGGCTGGAGTCTATTGTTAGAGGGTGCATCTTTTACAATCTTTTCTGCCCCCCTTTTTAGCTTCCAGGTTTAGATCTGATTTTTTCAAGATGAGGTTATTCATCTTTTATTTCAGTCGCTCGGAGTCCGAGGTTTCCGATGCCGTGATCAGCCGAAAATGAAATGTTGGAAATTCTCCACCCTCTAATTTAGAAATGTTGGTTTTTACTGAAACGGGAATAATTGAAGTTCTCGGCGATCGATCTTATCAAGACGCCTACTACGTACCTAGGTAGCTCGCCCCAGAATAGTTAATAAATAAGATGCAGATTAGGGCTTTACTCTGGGCGGCGTAGGTATACTGAGTTTAGGCAGGATCCCTGCTCATCTGGGCGTGTGATAGGTGGAATTTAACGAGCCTAGCTTAGCAATTATTGTAGCATCTTCAAAAAAAATGCACTCCTTCTAGTTATCTCAAATTGGTTGAAGTAACATGACGCAATCGCCCTCCGTGGTGCCGATTTGGTCCTTCCATTGTTCCTCTCTTCTCTTTCTTTCTCTCTAAATCTCCAACATATGGATTTTCTCCCAGATTCATATTCTATCATTTATCCTTTCCCTCATATCTCCTTGCAGAAGAAAGGCCACTTTCCTCATGGCCAACTATATATCAACTCTGGACGTACCTGCAGACTACAACAGGTATGAGGGTGGACTTAGAGCAAGTTCAGTCCATCAGACATCCCTTTAATAGGCCCAGCATCTCCAGCGAAAGAACGCTGGTTTCTATCAGACTTTATCCTGTCTATTGTCTCAACACAGAACCGTGGGAATGGCCGAGAACAGCCCTAAATCAACGTGACAGCGGAATAAGAGTCATGCTTTACACATAAAATGAGCGTTACCACGAAACCCCAATAATGACCCCTCCTTTTTGGTGGCTAAGTGCTTCGCTGCACTCTAAGAGGTCGATTCATCAATTACCGCGATTTAGGCGAGGAGCTATGGACCAGGAACTCGCCGACTCACTGATTTCTGTTCTCCTAAGACGAGCTCCTGGAGAATAACAAAATCGAGAATCCTCGCTGTTTTTTTTTTTTTCTCTCTCTCTAATACACTTAAACCCACTATGACTCGCTAGGAATTAATCCGCTCTATAAGTAGTCTGTTTTTCTGCGGAATTGGAGAAATGAGCGTGTTGAACTCGCACGAGACTCGCTCGTGTCCAACCAGGAAGGAACGCTCGTGAAAGAGACTTCGTTCTTGCCCAATTAAGAAACGAAGACAGTTCACGTACCCTCATTTCTGAAGGGCCTCTCTCGATCACCTCTGGACTCACTTCTTCTGCGGCCTTCTCGCTCCTAAAGGCCCTTGTCCAGGCCTGATACTATCTTGGTCACGGAGGATGGGTTTCGTTTTGCTGTCTTCTTGCTATAGCTCATGGTCGTGCCTCTGGCACGCAGCTGGCTACTGTCTTTCGTTACCATAGCCAGCTCTCCTGTTTTCTCGATCAAGCCATATCGGGCCTCGATGCTGGCCTCCTTTCTTGCTTGCTGCTCGTTGGTTTTCCCGTCGATGCCATATCCGCCATTATATCGCCATAATATGCAGAACTTATTGCTCTCTGTGCCTCTCAGCAAGCGCACCGCAAAACTAACCTTTGCATCTTCTAATTTTCTCCCAGTCGTGTCCTCATTCTTCCAGCCGTGATCTTATTCTCCCATCTGTGTTCTCATTCTTTCAGCTATGTTCTCATTCTTCTAGCCATATTCTTATTCTTTCAGTTATGTTCTTATTCTCTTAGCTATGTCCTTATATAAGACTTATTTATCTCTAATCAGGGAGAAGTATCTACAAGAGCCTCATTCTTACATGATTAGGTAGGAAGAAAATAAGTTGAGCTATATGTAAAGAAGGAGACAGTTTGGTATAAGCTAATCATTGCATCTTCTAATTTTCTTCCAGCCGTGTTCTCATTATTTCAGCCGTGTTCTCATTCTTTCAGCTGTGTCCTTATTCTTCTAGCTGTATTCTTATTCTCTTAGCTGTGTCCTTACATGAGACTTGCTTATCTCTAATTAAGAAGAAGTATTTATAAGAGCCTCATTCTTACATAATTAGGAAGGGAGTGAGTTGAGCCATACGTAGAGAAGGAGACAGTTCGGCATAAGACTAATCATTGCATCTTCTAATTTTCTCACAGCCGTGTCCTCCTTCTTTTAATTTGCATTATAAACAGCATTTCCATCCACCTCATAATCATGTCTAGCCACGCCATTAATGTAGGCAGCCACGCCTTCTACCTACAGTTCATCTATATTTACTGATGAATAATCCATAAAAAATTTATGAGAACGCAGTCTAATAATGAATATATCAAGAAGCAACTCACTCTCACACGGTGCTGCTTGCAAAAACAGGCTGTAACTGACGGTGGTGTTGTAGGTGACTCATCACTTTTAGAAAAAAAATAGCATTTTAATAGAGAGCGAAGCAATAGCTTAAATTAGATGATGATGCCATATAGAATTATTAGTTCATAGCTCAGATTCCCTAATTTAACTATCTATAGCTTCACCTGAGTGAAAGAGAGAAAAGATCTACAAGTCATTGTATCATAGAACAGGTCCGGCGTATTCTGTCCTGAGCTGCAAGGGCTACTGCATTACAAAAGAAATCCTATCTGCAGCTAAAAGTGATAAGCCATATAAGCTAAATCAGGATAGACACTAGTATTACCTGATACTAGAGTTTCTCTAGATACGTTATTACGTATCAGTTCAACAATAATAGTACATGCCAGACCAGGAGAACTCCCTCCTTACATGCTCGCTTCTGATGGAAGCCCTGAGATAATAAAAAGTGTAATCATTAGGTATGTGATGTGTATCATGTTGCATCAGTTCTAAATATTATATCCATAACCACCATTTCACATGCATTTCTGTCCACATCCAAAGATTTCCATACCTATGCAATTATCATCGTAACACCACATCTAATAATTTCTCTCCATCCATTTCCATATTATACCCACATGCGCAATTTTAATCCGCATATACATATTCGGCATGTCCTGGTGAAAGTCCCGCCTATTCTTCTCCTTCGACACGCTTGGATCATTTAGCAGCCATCCTCCTTTTCAAATTCCAGGTTAAAATCCCCCCAAAAATGCAGAAAAAGGATATAAAATATTATCGCCCATCTCTATCGCGACAGTAAAGGGGAAGAAAAGCACAGGTTAAACTTTGGCACATTGCTTTTTGATTTCGTTCTGACTATATCGTGGTGACGTGACTGGTGGGTTGAACAGGATCGAAAAACCGACTGATCGTTGAAATGATTTCCTTCACCGAGTTCTTGCCGGCGGCCAAACCATTGACGCAGAGCCCGAATCTTTGACTGACAAGAGTGTCTAGAAGATTTGCAGCCACAGGGCCAGCTAAGATTCCACCGTGAGGATGCTGATGGAGAAGTTGAGTTGCATAGGGCAGCACCCACGAAGCAACACAATGTTGCTTCGGAATGCCCAAGCTCATCTCGAGCTGTGACAGCATGCGTATACAATTATTGAAAATTAGTCGAAGTTGAGAGTTTCGGTCGACTGGCGGGACATCAGAAGTGGCCGCGAGTGCAGCTGCGAAGCCTGTGAAGGCCGGTGACGACTGGCTATGTTGCTCAGGCGTCGTGATGGCCATTAATTCGTGGAGGATATATGACAAGATGATGTGATAGTTCCCGACCAGGCAGGTGTAGCAGTTGATCGTAGCGAGTATTAAAGATACTTGGACATCCTCGAACTGGTTTCGCTGCCAAGACGATTGAGGTGAAGGGGATGGAACGTGAGCTGCAGAGAGAGGGCTAATCTGCGAAGGAACGAGAGCATCCCCTCCTTGGGTTAATGCTGCTTCAACTGTTGAGGTTGTTACTTGGATATGCGAAGGGCGTCGCGATTGATTTGGCGTGGGCATCTGAGAGATGCTTACCAGCGACCCTGGAATGGACACGAAATCGCCGCCAATAAACACTCTCACAACTTCGAGGAACTGCTGTGAAGAGTGCAACACATTCTGAGATGCCGACTCGAGATTATTCAAAGCCACATTTGCATCCATATTTCCCAGCATAGCAAGCTCTTGGGAAATCAGACTTTGACAGTCCAGTAGGTGAGTGTTAACGTCCAGCAGTCTTCGCAAGTTTTCTTGGTCCCACCATTGTTCTCTGTCATCCAGGCACGGGAATGCTGCAGTGAATGGCAATAATTAATTCTCTGTTCGAAGACTCTTGACAAAGATTGCTCAAACTTACGGTCAACATATTCGCAGCTCTCTGGCCCCTTAGAATCGCCCACGGGGATCCAATTCTGGGGCTGGGACACTATAAAATGGTTCATCTCTAGAGACAATTTATGCTCACGCTCACTCTCCTGCGAAGGAGGTGTTACCAACCCTGAGAAGATCGGGGCCGGATACTCCTCAAACCCGCTGTTGACTGGGTAACATTCTTCTGACGGACCTATCTCTGGAACAAACTTGGGCACACCCAGCATATTAAATCCACCTACTCTTGCTTCGCCGTAAAAGCCGGCAGCGGTGCCAACAGGAGGTTGTTCCGAAACATCGAGTCCTGATGATGGCTTCCCATGGTCAGCTTCCGGGGAGCACTTTCCTGCTGCTGTCTTCTCGGGTCTCGTGATCAGACCGACTCTATCCTTCGACTTCTTCTTGCTGATTGGATGGTCCATTGAGCTAATCGTACAGTTCATGCGTGCTTTGCGGCAGCGCTTGCATGGCATGAGAGACGGTTTCCAGATGTCTCTCTCGCATCGTAGCTTCTGCATCCGGCAGCGGTCGCAAGCAAATCGGCGTGGCTGCTGAATAACTTCAGAGTGATGGAGGGGGCGGCGATGGTGGGTTGCATGCAAAGGAGGGATGTGACTCGGGGCCATCATAGTGATCTGAGTGTCGGTGTTTATTTCTTGCCGCAAGGACACAACACAGCCAAAGGAGCCAAAAGAATTGAATTGTGACTTGATGCGATGAAACTAATTGTGAGGAATACACATGAATGTGATATTTTCTTGTCCTTTTACTTCCTTGTGGTGCTTGATTTCGCTGCCCCTTTCGACAGTGGCTCTATAGCGGTGGCAGAGTGAGCAGGGTATTTAAATAAACGAGAAAACCTTATAGAGGGGAACAAACGATGTCGTTTCTTCAGGTGGATATATAGAAACAGAGAAAAAAAATCCCTGGGGGTGGCGTAACTAGATCGACGCCAGACGTGCCGTTCCGCGCGTTCTAGTTAGTTTTCTCCAAATCTGTCAATGCCTAATATTGAGCTACCATGATCTTCACTCGATCTAGATAGGGTGGTCGTTTTGATCTAATTAGACCTTCCTCCAATGACAGCTTCTAGTTGAGGCTGACTGAACTCATTGCATTTTCTTTTTACAGAGAAAGCTTTAGCCTTGACTCTTTAGGATCGGTCTCCTACGGACCCGTTACATGAAGAAAACTATCAATGTCAATCATACTTGAGATGCAGCAGAAGAACCTAGTCGAAATGTCGATACCGTACAGGTATCCGCTTTTGGTCGCACACTCATGCAGCGTGGCTTGGACAACATTGCCTTATAGACACCACTGTTGGCTTTCCAAATTGCTTACGTTCACTTTAGTTGTCCCTCTTGCAGTTTCCCGGATAAAGTTACCGACCTAATCTCTAATTAGATTGCCCGTTTCCGACTCTGACAAGCCAGTCAGGAAACAACTCGAGAATCGAATCAACATGTTCCGATCAAGTTATACGCCAGCCACCTACTGTCCGTGAAATATGTTCCTTCTATTTTTCCTTGGCCTGTTGTACATGTTTTCCATGGTTGACTAATCAACTGACTGTGCATTGACCAGCCCAACCAGCTGGTTACCTGTTGGGTTGGGACCCGCCTTAGCTCGCTGCGCCCAGCGTCATGTGCATCAAGTTAATGTTTGCTGCTTCATCCTGCTTGACTTTGCCAGAACTGATCTGCAACATGCAACAAGTCTATTTACATAATCTCCAATAGTTCCCTACTCCTAAAGAACAGAAACAGGCGGAATTAGACGAAGTACTCCGCACACTAATACGCTACACTAACCTAAGAGGCTCATAGGGTCATTTGAACATCCATCTCTACAGCAGTGCAAGAACCGAGTTGAGAGCAAATTAATAGGGACACACTGGTAGGACGAGTTGTTAAAAATGTGTTTGTCGTGGAACTTTAATAGGATCGAAAATAATCCACTTAGCATGGACTTTCTTGAATGCCTTGTGATTGACGTGAAGCCCAGAAATCTATTGGCCCAAACAAACTAGCGGTGTCGAATCTGCCAAATTAGCTTCAGTCATGACAGTGGCGTACGGGCGTGCAGTCCCTTAAGCCACTAGTCCGCAGAAATCATGTTGATGATACTAGCTAGTGCCACAGGTGCCTGTCATTTCGTTCGTTGTGGGCCCATGGCAATGAGAAATAGGAAAAAGGAAAGAAGAAAAGGAGAAAAAGTAAAGATTCGCCGAGCGTTCTGGTCACGAAATAGATGGCTGTGTCACTCGCTAGCGACGCCACGTTTCTTTGCAGTGTAATTTTGCGACTGAACTATAACTCCACCGAGATAAATGTTCATTGCTAAGCCATAGCACTGCCTACAGAAAGACGGTCAAACGAAGTAGCGGTTGGACAGAGAGAGTGGAGTCTCTAAGACAACGGAGATATGTGACAGATATTATCGAATTTCACGCCACGAATATTTTAGTACGTAGCTTGCGCAACTACGTCCGTATTAGAAAATAACCTCGTATTCATTAGATATAGTACGTATTACGAAAATTACGGTCCGCGTTGGTATACTCACTTCATGGGAGGAAAGGCTGACCAAAAATTGGAGAAGTACCCAAATTGGCCAATGACCAGTAACACGAGTGACCCTGACGAATCTCGGGAAAGCCGCACGCTAGTGCGCGGGAGCGGGATGCGGATCGACGGGATGTGGAGAAGCGATCAGAGCCAATCAGCGACACGAGGCTGATTGGCCTCGATCGATATGTACATACGAGAACGGAAGCATGGAACTATGTGAGAAGCGAATAGTACGTAGCAGTAACCCTTGTGTGCAGGCTGCTCTTATTTTTCTAGAGTATAAATAAGCACTAATGTTTTCAACCAAGCAATTAGGACAAACTCGAGGCTCGAGCACGCAAAGCCCGCCACAGCAAGTTCTAAATTAGCTTACTGCAGGGACCGATAGTAGTGCGTAGTTTAGGTATATACTGCGCTACTCTGTACGTAGTACGTACTGTACTACGTGCCGCACTCGTCTTCTTTTGTCTCCTTGTGTTTTAGGTTTGAATCTACAGAGTAAGTGCAGAAATCTGACTTTGCCTGACAGTCGGTATGTCCGTGCTGGTGAGCGGCACGAACCCCAAAAATACTAGATGATCCACACCATTCCCTGCTTCATGCACGCTAATATGTACGTAGTGTACAGTTAATTAGCCTATAATTATGTTGGTATGCACATGGGTGCTCCGTACTTCTAAAAGAAAAATCCCATGCGCGTGCAGAGCTAAACAAACTAAATTATGTTTATTTCTTCCCCCTTCTTTTTTTTCTGATTTCCTTCGTTTCTTTTTCGTCGAATATAGAAAGAAAACAAGTAAAACAAGTCCAAAATCATTATGTACATACTGCAGTACTGCTACCAGCTCTGTGTAGACTGGATCAGTCAGCAGTGAAATGCATTGCATTCTCTCAATCAACGCCTGAGTGTCCGATTGGATGTGGCCCATTCGGGAAGTTACGCAGGCATGTCACGGTCCACCGTCCCTTGGCCCTAGCGGATGAAGCCCTAGATCAATCTACAAGCCGAACTAACTACTACGTAGGAATGACAGAAGGCATATTTTATCCGCCAATAAATTCCTCCCCATGAATACTTGCTATTTTCGTACCTGAAGCGATATGCAGGTTAACGTATGAATTTTATACCGAGATCTCCATACGAGTTGCCTTGACGAGGCTCTCGAGTCGAAAGCCAGTGTTGCTGTTCTATACCTTAACAGGAATAGCCTTTGTTCATTCTCCAGATCTCAAGATAAGGCTTATGCAAAAGACCGGTGAAACTCGACAGTCCTAATTATGCCCATATCTGTTTGATTCGACATTATCTAAGGAATTTCTCTTACTATATTTTAGACACTTCGGAGTACGTAATATCAAGGGCTGTAAGTCACAGCCTAGGTGAGATCTATAATATTCATATGCCGTGCTACCAAGATCTCTGGACATCAAGGTTTGAAGCGAAGTTTACAAACGCATGGCCTTATCTTCTCTTGCTTTTATCCGATCTGTTATCTATGTGCCCGATATTCTGCTATGAAGAATTTCCTCGTATTTCTGTCCTTTATAACTGCCATTTTGATCTGATATGTCTCACTTGAATCAAGAAAAACAAGCATCCTTTTACTTGGCATTTTTTTCAGGGATCGTCTTCAACGCGTGATCAATTAGGAAAATGTATCATTTACCCTTGTATAAATGATGATTGTCCGATGTGTATTTGTCAAACCTTGGGAGTCAATAAAATAAGACGTCATAATTTTGATTTGGCCCTAGGACAATCTATTATTCGCTTTCTTGTATGTCGGGCAATTATTTAAAACATAACTTTTTGGGAAACCATTTAACTAGACATCTCACTAATTCTCTTTTTGACTGCAGCGTTTTCCCTCGCATTTTAACCAACTTGCTATAGGCGTGCCTGCATATGTTCAGGTGGGTGGTGAAATTAAGCGACCTCTTGCTGTTACCGCACCTCTATTATTTTTGCAAATTTGGATAATCCAGCGTGTTGTTTTTTAAGATCTCACCGCATCGCGCATTGACGGCGGAAGAATAATGCGACTGCCTTATATACATATGGTAGGTATTGAAATGGTCCAATAATTATGTACATTAGATGCATCCTGTCTAGCTGGGTATTCAGCTATTAATTATCGTCCACGTTATTGCCGCTAGCAGCTCATACATTTGCTCAAGACAGCAAAGCGACATCACCGGGTATCTCTACGACATTATTGGCATGCTTCATTTTCAATCAACAGGGGGATGAATGCTGCTAGTATTCCTAGATAGATAACAGAAGTACAGAGTGGACATCGATACGGAAAGTTAGAGCAAAACTCGCCTTCCACACTGGTAGGTGGATCACAGGATTTTGATAAAGGCTAACTATATATGCAGTTTATGCACGTCAAGTAAGACATGTCAAGTGTAGCACTGCGGGAGTGAAAATATATACCCCTTTTCTTAATTTATTGTTTATTTTTGATTGTTCTATTGGATTAAAACAAGTGAAATCCCCGAGTGGGAATCATAATATAGGTCGTTTGTGTTGTGATAATATAGATCTAGGTAGGTCAAATGCAAAATATATGAATATTAGTACTACATTTGTTAGTACTACGCATGCCAATTATTTTATTAAGGTCGTAGTGCATCCAAACATTTGCACGATTCCATTTCAAAAGCTTCAACTAATGTTTGTATGACGGCTCCGCTCACTCTGGTCCCTGGATATGACATGGTTCCCTTGCTCAGTTTGCTCAATGATATGTGCATAATCCATAGCGCCTGTCTCGGAAGAATGTCTTAAATATAATCTTGGCCCATGCGGATCTGAGCTCGCCATCTTCGCTCGTAGAAAGTTGTTTGGGAAACATTACTGCGGAGTACAATTAATTTTGGTAATAGTGACATGGCTTATACATAGGTATTTTGCTTGGTTGTTTGGCCTAGACATTTCAAACTATGCTACAGACGAGCGACTAACGAAAACCAAGACTGCATTTTTTGCCACAGGAGCAAAGAGCATTGTTTTCGAGATTATTTTTGTGTAACGACTTTCCCACTTTGTTTTGCTTGATACCGCAATAGGCAATAAGATGCAAATATAAACTGGCCCTGAATGAGTCATCAAATGTAGCAGGCCATATTGGGTTAAATCTATAACCTCTTTCGCCCATTTAGTAATAACTAGTACTTAGACTTGACAGGCAGTGAAAACAAATAGAATAGGGGGTGTGCATCCCATTTCAAGATTCGCTATTTTGTTGAGTTCAAAACAAATGGTTCATTGGTTTTGTATGCTTCTGCGAAATGGTGTGCTTTCTGCTTTCCTAATCAGGATACGAGAATGCAACAAGTGGCTCTCTTCAGGCAACTTTGGAATTGCCTCCATGAGCCAAGTATCCGTAAAAGTAAGTAAATAGACAAAAACATAGGTTCTAAACGCCCGATTTTGCATCTACCTGATCATATCTCCCCTTTCCTATCTCAGCTGTCCCTCGTGATTCTCCTGCATATACTCTGTACGCCATACGCTGTAGCACAACGCGGCCGAAGGCCCATATGTGGCCATTGTGCCTACATACGGTAGTACAGATGACCGCGGGTTCCCACAGAATCTACCAAATCCATGTGAAGAAACGCACGAACTTGTCGAAAGCGATTACTATATGTAGGATATATGCAGGTGTGAGTAACCATGAGTCTCAAAATGCAGACAGAAGCTCGCTTACAAAGAGTCATGCCTATCATTTTTGCATGCATGGATCTATCGATCTTGGTCGAGGCAAGCGTAGTTCCACGTCCGAGACCGACGTATATGCTTCGACCAGTTACCTACCTAGGTATGAATGCACATGAAATAATCATATTTAAACTATAAAGGAAGGAGTTGTGAATTTCTGTGTCCTAGTATTAGTTTTCCCGATTCCAGACTAGTCCCTAGATATACTATATACTTATGATGCCCTACCTAGGTAGGATTTCAAGCAAACCTGTATTCTAACGTATATCTAGGTAAACAATCTAATTTGGATACGCCGAGCAATCGAGAATCTGGCGTGAGGGCTACCTAGGTAATATCCTATTCCAGGAAGGAGGTAATAGTCCGGTGCTCAACCACGTTATGTTAGCAAAGCTCATAACGAATCTTTGCTGGGTATGCACTTGGACCTTTTTACTTAACGTTCGATGCGTTGTTGTATATTTATTTGCGAATCCTCGTGCCTTGTAGGTATATCCTCTCTAATATATACCTACACAATTGTTCTTGCCCTCGGTTCACGATACAATAGATACTTCTGCTGACACTCCCAAATCCTTGTATATATCATTAGTGCACTCTTTAACCTTCGCATACAGAGACTTAAATTTGATCAAGTGAATCTTGGGGTTTGGCTAGATCGTACTTTTTCTTGCCAAGGTGCATTGGATTAACTCCTAGGCTTCTCGGATATTCCTCCCTCTCTCTATCAAATATGTCCATGAGGTTTACCTTCCATATAGACTCCAGCCAGCAAGCCGCTGAGTAGAATGAAAGATCCGTAATCGATTTTTGAAGGTCTTCTCTTAATTGTTTGACTGCACAAATGGGAATTGGTCAGTACACATTGGCATTGACATGGCGCTAGAGATTACCTGCTTCAAATCGGTCATTTTCCATAATTTGCTTGGTAATTGAAGTGCCACCTCCCACGACACTTGTGACAGCGCCAATGGCGCCACCCACAGCAAGATCAGTGCTACTAGCGGTCCCTACGGTTACCCAGCTGTATATAAAACAGGTAGTGAGTCTTGTAGGACCAAAGAAAAACACCATCGCATATAAACCAGCTAGGCCGCTAACGGTTGCTGTAGCCGCTATTTTATGTTTATTTGTCTTTTTCTCTTCTAAGGCAGGGAATAAAATTGTGTGAACCATCAACCATTCCAGAGTAGAGTAACGTCAGTTTTTGGATGCCACTATCGCTTCCATAACTTCCTCCTAAGATAGGCCTAGGATAAAATGTTAATAATATCCATTGCAATTGAGGAATAACTGTGGATACGTAGAACATACGAACAATGAAAAACATAACTGACTATCGCAAGATCTGCTAATTATAAACATTGCAGAAACACGGGACTCATTAAAAAGTCTTTTGACATTTAAAGTGGCTTCTGGGATTCGTTGAAGCGCTTCCTTATCGTTTAGTCGAGAATCCTGATATGAATGCCAGATATTACGCATCTTGAAAACTCAGCCAGATATTTAAACAGCGGGTTGAGATGTAACTGTATTTCCAATGTCCTTGACCATCCTGACCATCTCTTAAGCTCTTCCTGGGCAGATCTTTGCTTACAGGATGGATTGTTGAATTTTTGCGCTGTATACTTGTCAGGGCCAAGCACATCAGCTACAAGCACCCTGTTGTATGCCGAAGTATCAGTGTGTACCGTCCGAGAGCACCCTCCCGCCCATATATGAGGTGGCACTCACGCGCTATCCCCAAGATAACCCAGTGGATTCTCAGCACGGCCATCCCGAAGGTGTATTCCTTTCTCCACGGCTCTTCTAATTCAATTGCGTTTATATTGATGGCGACCAGGGGGCTCCCACGGACCCAAAAAGATTGCAAAATTCTCCGCAAGGTACGGAGTAGATAGCGGTACCAAAAGCGGTAGCCCCCCCTGTGGGGCAACAACCGCCTAGGCTCCACTTGGGACCCACTTCCGCCGCACGGGCCAACTTCTAGACTTCTATTTTAGTAGTATTTTCTGACTCAATCGGCAAACAATGAAACGCCCTCTGTTGTCGGTTTTGCTTCCTTCCGCGAACAGCATTGCAGTAATCTACTCAGTTTGTTATTCATAGCCTTACTTCACCATACTAGCCATTTACTGTCATGTCAGATTCGAGTGACGTAGACTTTCACGGAATCGAGCGGCTAGAGTCAAGAGCGCTTCTCCCTCCGCAGAACTCACGGAACCAATCACACTCTGGAAATGCTATAGATGATGCAATTGCGCGTTCGTCGCGGCCACAGGATGACCAGTCACATATCAATGATAGGGATGTATGGCGCTACTTCGAGTCAACTAGGAGATCCGCTATCTTTCATTTGGGCCAGTATCTCAAGCATCGCGAGACAATTAGACAGGAACTGGGAATTGAGGAGTCCGGATCCCTAGATCTTGGTAAGATAAGTACTTCACTTTGCAAAGTCATACTGAAATACCTGACTCACTGTGGGATCTCAAAGTGGCCCATGATAGCCTCGTGCATGAACTGGACCTCCTTAACTATTTGCTGGATTATATGTACAACAAGTCACCGAACGGGCCAGCAATATCCTATGGCCTTATTGTTGTTCTGTATGTTATTTATTCTTCCAGGCCGTCTTACTCCCTGAAGCCGTGGTTTTTCTCGCGTCCTCGCGCCCTGGAGCTAATTAAATTGTCTAGGGCAACGGCTATGACGATTACAGAGTCTAACAGTATTGCGCCAGTACAAGGGACTAGGGGGCTTTTAATCACTGGGCTTGGGATCTTGTCGGGATATTCAGCTTACAAGACTGCTTGGAGGGCATCTATAGGAC
The DNA here is from genome assembly GCA_023625875.1 of Trichocomaceae sp. PYS4502. Taxonomy (NCBI): domain Eukaryota; kingdom Fungi; phylum Ascomycota; class Eurotiomycetes; order Eurotiales; family Trichocomaceae; species Trichocomaceae sp. PYS4502. Next base: position 46,624 of record JAMAFX010000085.1, read on the forward strand.
TCTGTAGACGGGTGATTAAGGATCTATATAAGAGGGTGCGGGAAGTTACCTTGGACGAGATAGACATAGACCATCTCCAAAGTATCAAGTTTCGATTACTGTGGTGGACAAGCCTCTTTTTTACTGCCGAACGTTGATATACGTGCTGTTTGCCACACCGCTATCCTACACTACCCTGCCATACGTGATTAGTTACTAGTAGTGATAGCCTTGGCCTACCTAGTCTCCCCCTTTTGGTACTCTGACTTCTTTGAATCTCTCTTCAAGAAGCTATAATATAGAAACCGGTAATCAGCCATTCATGTAAACTAATTATTTGGAGTTTTCCTTCTTCTCCTATAGGAAACTGGTTTTGTCTTAGGTCTACTATCGCATCTATTCTTCCGAATGAGCCATTCTGTTTGAATTTGAGTTTTCGTCGCCTTCCTACCCCGATAGTAGGAGACTGAAGACAGGGCAAATAATTTATGTCATTGATAATCTATTGAACTCTATGTACATGCATGCAGCATGCATTAATAGGTTGAAGGAACATACGTAAGTACATTACTCGAGTATAGCTATCGGAATTCAGCATAGTTTCAGAGATAAGTTCTTCCGCCAGCGGGAAATATGCGCAAGTTTGACATACATGTAGTCGTATACTATTTTCCCATTACCATACGTTGCAACATATTCCAAGCCAGCCAATATCTAATTTCTGTCCCTTATTCAACACATTTGTACGCTTCGACGTAACTGGAATACGCGGATCTGATTGGTCACAGACTCACAGTATAAAAATAAAAGCTCGTGGCAGAATTCTTACCGCCTTCGCGCATCATCCCACATCTACGTCGTTCCTCGTGTGAACTCTAGAATAAAAAGCCCCAAAGTTTCCGATATATGGAAATCCTAAACCCAATTGACTTTCTATATTATTGTTGGTGTTAGGAGTGATTTATGGGTATTAATTGATACTTGAAACTCACGGGTAAGCTCCTCGTACAGGCATTTCGACAGCACACACGTGGTGTGACCGTTTGCTGATAGGTAGCGTTTAATCGTTATAGAATTACATATCGCAAAGCTGAATAGCACCGAAGAGAACCTGCTTTGATCGTAATGGCGATGAAGTTTGCTTTCAGTCATCGCATGCATCAATTGAAGGGCATCACATCCCCGACACGAACAACTCGTCTGCAACAAGCATATCGGTTTGCAGCATGTCTCAGCAGAAGATTCGCATCGACAGGCCCGGAAGCAACCGTTACACCTACAAAGAAGAATAGGACGTTTAGGAAATACGTATTCCGCAGTTCCCTAGCATTGGTGCTCCTGGGTGGATATTTTTACCTTACAGATACTCGATCCAGCGCTCACAGATACATCGCTGTCCCGCTTGTACGTTGGCTTTATCCGGATGCGGAGGATGCTCATCACACTGGCGTAATTATGCTCAAGGAGCTCTATAAACTGGGATTGCATCCGCGAGAGCGGAGTTCTCCAGACCAAGATGGGAAATTGGCCACAAAGGTAAAGTAACCTTTTTTGGTTTCTCTTACCAATAAATTCAAATCTGACAGGAGATCCGTAAAATAGGTCTTCGGTTACACCCTCTCCAACCCCATTGGGATTTCGGGTGGACTGGACAAACATGCAGATATTCCTGATCCGCTGTTTGCGCTGGGAGCCGCGGTTGTAGAAGTAGGGGGGGCGACCCCTTTACCTCAGGAAGGAAACCCCAAGCCCCGAGTGTTTAGAATAGTCTCACAACATGGGATGATCAATCGTTACGGCCTGAATTCCAAGGGTGCCGATCACATGGCTGAAGTTTTGAAAAAACGTGTTCGTGCGTTTGCCTCTGCCAACGGTTTTGGGTATCATGATACCGCTGAAGAACGTGTCCTGAATGGCGAAGCTGGTGTGCCACCGGGAAGCTTGACTGAAGGAAAATTGCTTGCTGTTCAAGTGGCTAAAAATAAAGTCACGCCAGAGACGGACATTGCTGCTGTGACGAATGATTATGTGTATTGTGTCGACCGGCTCGCTCCATACGCAGACATCATAGTGGTAAATGTGTCAAGCCCCAATACACCGGGACTGCGAGGTCTTCAAGCAGCGGGCCCGTTGACACAAATACTTAAAGGTGTAGTAGGAGCTGCCAAGAAAATTGACCGCAAGACAAAGCCGTTTGTCATGGTCAAAGTGAGTCCCGATGAAGATTCCGAAGAACAGGTTGACGGCATCTGCCATGCTGTCCAAGAGTCTGGCGTGGATGGTGTTATTGTCGGCAATACGACAAATAGACGACCCGGCCCGCTACCCAAGGGATATATGCTTTCAGCTAAGGAGGAAAAAACGATGACTGAGACTGGAGGCTACTCTGGCCCCCAGCTTTTCGAGCGCACAGTAGCACTAGTGTCGCGCTATAAGGAAAAACTAGGCAACGGCGAGTCTCCCAAAACCATCTTTGCGTCAGGGGGCATCACCAATGGCAAGCAGGCTCAAGAAGTTCTTGACGCAGGCGCATCTGTTGCCATGATGTACACGGCTATCACCTATGGGGGAACAGGAACTGTCACGCGAGTGAAAAACGAACTTCGAGAGGCAAAGAATATATAGACGCAAGTTGCATGCGTCGAGATATAATGTGAACATTCTGTGTATTCTATCATTATTAGATATTATGTCCTCTTTAGTCATTTATCTTTTTCTCCTTTTTCATCTCTCCATTCCTTGTGGAGCAAGACTCGGCTGGTGACAAAGGTTCTTACTACGAGAGAGTCGCCTCGACTTCTCTAACAACTTTCCTAACGCCCTCGACCTGGTGAGCGAAACGGCCCAAGAACATGCCGTCAACGGCTTTACCCAGACCTCCCTCGCCCCAGAGGCCAGGGCCGGCACTACCGCCGTATAACACTCTGACATCGCCTTCTCGCTTCCCAATCACCGCACGAATACCATCGACAACAGCAGAAACATGGTCAACGCCCGCAGGCTGTGGCTTCCCGATAGCCCAGACAGGCTCATAGGCAAAAATCACAGGAGCATGAGTTGGAAGAGCCTTCAACACAACCCGCACCTGAACCTCACATTCACTAACTGCCTGCCCCACAGCTTCAGACGCAACCTGACCGGGAGCACTCAACTCGCCAATACACACGAGCGGAATCAGGCCTTGCTTCGAGACCGCCGCCGCCTTTTTGGCCGTAACTTCATCCGTCTCTCCAAAGATGGCGCGGCGCTCGGCATGTCCCAGTTCAACGATTGAAGCACCAATTTCACGCAGAGCCAGCGGCGATACTTCACCAGTATAAGCGCCTAGATCTTCCCAAAAGGCATCCTGAGCACCCAACAGAAAAGGCGGCGGCAAGTTCTTCTCTACATCATCATCATCTTCTTCTTCTTCCTTGGGCAACTTTGACTCCCACTCACGGATGATTTCTGCAGACGGATACACCGTCAAGAAATCAGGGATCAGCGCCAGGAGCAATTTGGAGCGGTTCTTGGCGAGAACAATCTCATTGTTTGGGTCGAGTAGGTCTCGGAGATACTGCAATGTGCGGGATGGGGCAAAGTACATCTTCAAAGAGATAATCAAAAGCTTTTGCGGTAGAACCGGGTATGAGGCTGTGTGCGCCATTTTCCAAGGTTCCTTTTCTTTGACTCTTGTTCCTGATTGGAACAGAAATGCTATCTGAGAGCTAGTGCATCAAGGATCTGCAGCTCCGTAAGGTGGTCGGAATAGAACGGTGATGATATTAAATTATTAAATTGAATCCCAGCGATGATGTCACATTAACCACTCATGCGCGTTTGGGTAATTAAACCCAGAAAAAAATGTCTCAGCAACTGAGAGTGTGATATTTCTCATATGTCGATTTGATACTCGTACATAGTTACTATGTAGTAGTAGTAGGTAGTTATAGAATTAGAAGGAACCTTGACGCGGGCGGGCGGGGGCTTCTCCGTGGGGAAGAATTTCAGGTTTGAGGCCCGCTTTTCAGGGCAGGAACAAATCTACCCCGTTTTCTGCCACCGTTTCGTGATTCTGGCTTTATATGTCTTATAAGATGGCGACAATGTGACAGATGAATCTTAACTCTGTCCATTATTAAATTTTGATGCAATAATCTTTGAAGATTGTCGATAAGAGGCGGATATGTATACAATCCCGGAACGGCCTATCTGGGCATAGCTCCTCGGAGGATTCGCCGAGTATGATTGTTGCCTTAAATTACTGGCATCCAACATAATTGCATACATTATGAGACACCACTTCGTAACTGTAGGATTATTATAAATTAACTGGTAATAATATTATTGCTTAGCTACGCACTGGCCGACGCAAATTGTCAATCTTCCGCTTTCACAATGATTTGCCGCGTCTATGAATCGCTCCGCCCAGATGTGCTGTGATACGGGCGTGTTTACACAAGAAATACCACCGGAAGTTCCACATTTGGAAATGCCGCCGTGACCTCAATCTGCATGGTACCATACATTACAGGTAGTATTACATATAAAAGATTCAGCCAGGTACATCTCAGTATATTTCTCATCATCATGCACAGCTTGTATCACATGCATCAACGGATTTCTAACAGATTTAATCGCAGATCATGCTGGAGCAAGATGGAAGTAAATCTATTGTGTATAATAATGATGATACGCTGAGCACGTTTACTTGCTCCTTCCAAACCTCTCATTGTGGAGTATACAACTAACTATGGAGCACTAAGCAAAGCAGATTGTGTGGGGTAGCTATGCAACTACCAATGCCCTATGACGCCAGGGGACGCCAAAAACAAGCGGTTTTTGGGGCGCTCGAGTCACCTGGGATAGTAGATACTGCTTGATACCTAGGTACGTACCCTACTACCAGTCTACCACACACTAGTACCACGTACCAGTACGGAGTAGTATATCGCAGTTTAACTACGTAGCACGCCCGACCTCCAGGATCCCCGCTAGACAATTCCACTTCCCAGTCGGCTTCTCCACGGGTGGTGGAGCAGGGCGTATATGGGGAAACACAGGGCGCTTTCACATAAAGACACGAGGAAGCCATCCCAGGAAGGGCGCCGGCATGGGGGTACATGTACATATATAACTGTAGTAGCCGCTTCGTTTTCTCGAGTTTTGTTTCTAGCCTCTGCCACACTTCAATCGTCAATAAGCTCCTTTGCTACAAACAAAATGTCTTCCGACCTCAAGCAGCCTCTCCGCATCGTCATGGCCAGCGACGACGCCGGCATCGACTACAAACTCACCCTCAAATCAGTCCTCGAGAAGAGCCCCCTCGTCGAATCCATAGTCGACGTAGGCGTAACCTCAACAAGCGACAAGACAGCCTACGCTCACCCAGCCGTGGAGGCATCCAAAATGATTGCGGAGGGCAAAGCGGACCGCGGACTGTTCGTGTGTGGAACGGGACTGGGCGTGGCCATCTCCGCCAACAAAGTGCCCGGCATTCGCGCCGTGACTGCCCACGACCCTTTCTCCGTCGAGCGCTCCATTCTCAGTAACGACGCCCAGGTGCTCTGCTTCGGTCAGCGTGTGATTGGCATTGAGCTGGCCAAGAAGCTTGCACTCGACTGGCTCACGTACCGTTTCGATCCGAACAGTTCCTCGGCGGCCAAGGTGCAGGCTATCAATGACTATGAGAAGAAGCTTAAGGCTTAAGTTTTTATTCGATACCTATTTCCCTTAAAATTTCTTTGTTGTTTCTCTTGGAAATATCTCCTAGGTATATCAAACAACAAGAATAATAGCCTTCTGTCGGCGGACTGTGCTGGGAACATACTTTTACAGAATGGTTGATTTGACGGTATCTTCTCTATCAACCGTGACACCTCCAATCTGCGCACGACATGCCTCGATCTATTTGTTGAAGATGATGCTTAATGGGACGGTACATACCAAAGTTTGTGGGGTCTTGCCTTTTCTGGTACATTTTTGGCGCTCATATTTTATACAGACTGTGTTACATACGAGGCACTTTTTGTTATGATTATCATTAGCATACAGGTAGACTATTGATGAAAAAGCTATTGTCTTCTCTGTTGGCCACAACACATGTTTCCAGTTTATAGAATTAATTCCGATCTGATACTCTGAATACTTACCCTAGCAGGCTTGATTCTCATTGGTCAGTTCCCCTATACTTGAAGCCCGCATTTACGACTGTACAAAGTAGGGTTGTAGACATCGTGAGCAATTATTATACATAATTTAACTAGTATCTGAAAATATATCATGTCCCAAAACAATAGACATGTCAACGCGAAGCTATACTTCAATCCACAGAGCGAATCATTGTGTGAGGACTCATTAGTCAGAGGCGGAAGTCGAAACATTCTGCGGGGATCCACGCCTTTCGATGCGCAAGGTGAGCCGGCTCCGGATGTAACAAACAGATCGATATAATCTCAAACGTCGACATTTATTATGCTCTTGTGAGCGTTTTTTGTCTCATGACTCATATCCTTCAGCGATGATACCCTCTTTTTCCTTTGTCTGCCTTTTGTTTGTTGCCGAAGCTCACTGATCGCATCCAATACATACTTAATCGGCCTCCATTGTATTTCTTATTTCTTCTCTACAGTACCTTGGTAGCCCCCACCAATATCTACCAGCGAACTTGACGCTCACCATGTCGTTCGGTTTTAAGGAAAAGGGTAATCAGCTATTCAAAGATGGCGACTATGCGGGCGCAGAGGAGATGTACTCTCAAGCGTGCGTACACTTTATTTTTAAATTCTTATATGTCGAGCATGCTAACGGAAATGATATATAGCATCCAAATGAACCCCAAAGAAGCCAGCTTCTTCACCAACCGTGCCGTCACTCGCCTCCGACTCGAAAAATGGGCTGGCGCCGAACACGACTCCCGCATGGCCATCGATCTCAACGGCGGATCCAAAGCCGTCGCCAGCCTCAAGGGCTCTTTTTACCTAGCGCAGGCATTACTAGAACTACAGCGTCCGCAAGAAGCCTACGACGTCGCCATTGATGCGTACAGATTGAGCCTAAGCGCGATGAATGCACAGACAGAGAATCTGTCGAAGATTGTGCTGCGCGCAAAACAGCAGATTTGGGCCGCTAAGGAGACAGCAAGGCTCCGCGAGATGGATGATACGCTAGCTAGTGTTGAGGGGTTAATTGAGGCGGATCTGGAGCGGGAATTGGCCGAGTTGAAGGCGAAGTTCGAGAAGGGGGAGATAGGCGAGATTGGGTTCAATGAGGATCAGAAGACACTGCGCGAGGAGGCAGAGAGGAAAATCAAGCATGTCCGGGACGCTTTTAAGAGCGCCTCCGGTGGGAAGATTGAGGAGCGGGTGCGTACCTTACTTCTCTACTCGGCTTATGATTGGTAACTGACTGATATATTTGCAGGTGGTTCCCGACTATCTCATCGACAACATCACCTTCGAAGTCATGCATGACCCCGTCATGACCGTGTCAGGCCACAGCTTCGCCCGCATCGGCATCACGAAATACCTCGAGCAGTCGCGCGTTGACCCTGTGACTCGCGCACCCATGACCGTCAAGGACTTGCGACCGAACTATGCACTAAAAGCAGCGTGCGAGGATTTCCTAACCAAGAATGGCTGGGCTGTTGATTATTGATTCTTTTTTCCTTTTTATTTTCATTTTTGTCTTATCTTTTCGTTTCTCTTGTCTATACCGGAAGCATGTGAACTGGCGTTGGATTCATAATATAGTTACTCGTATATGTACATAGCGATTGCGTTAATGTTGAATGTTGGATGTTGAATGATCACCGGCAGCGTGCATGTGACTGGGAGATACCTCAGGCAAGGTGCTGTTAATTTGAGTCTGTCATAGCCTGTGGCGCTGCATATGGACTATAAACTTGAATAATAATAATAAACCCGTAATTAACAACCCCTCTCAGGCACCGGTTTCGTGATGTATGTATTCCATCAATTCCATCCGGTCCAAAACAAACCAAAAACCGTTGGGAAGAGCACCTCCGTTATTCTGATTGGTGCATCTATTTACAACCCCCACTCTACTTGCCTATCTAGGTATGGACAATACCATTGTATGGTCATGCAGCCTGCATTATTCTTCAGGCTAGCCTAATAGGGCATGTATAACTTGTATTTTTGTAATCTTTACGGGATCGGGATTTATTACGTCGTTGCTAAATCCACTTCCTGCTTTAAGTTTGAACTTATATAAAACCCACACTTTCCCCCGCGGTGCGCTAGACTTGAGCTGTATAAATGGTTCCTGTTTTCTCGTGCTTTTAGGTCAGATTTTTATACCTATATAACTGGACCATTCTCGTCTCTGTTTTATATATTCACTTGTTAAGGTACGTTGTTTATCCTGTGAGTGAATGAGATGAGCCGGGATGAGATGGGATGAAATGAGATAAGCTTATTTTCATCGAATTTCGTGTCACTTTTTTATCTGATATGGTGGAACACTGGCTAACGAATATGCCATATTGGTGTATGACGGACAGATCCTCGTGCTTCTTGTTAGGCCGGATTATATCGATTGAAGTATTCTGCGTTGTATCCTTGCTATATATTTCGGCGTCGAGAAAAATCACAAGCTACGTCGCCAACATGTCACTAGAAGAGGATTTCAAAAAGGCCGCCTCACGTATCAAATGCCTCAAAAAGGTTCCTAGTGCGGAAGAAAGGAAGGAGGTGCGCTTGTCAAAAATAGAATGAAGAATTGATGTGCGACTATCTAACGTGGTGGGTTTTGGTTAAATGCAGTTATACGGTCTTTTCAAGCAGGCGACTGGAGAAGATTTTACGCTGGTCAAGAAGGTGGAACCTGGGACCTTTCCCAAATGGAACGAGGTCTGAGATACTTTCCTTCCCTTTGCATCAGAATGTCACTATTCGTTCTGTGAATCGATCGGCCTATCTGCTTTTGCCGTAGTGGAGTTTTGAATGGCTGCTGACCTTATCATCACTTTCTCGTTTATTTTTTTAGCCATACCAAAAATATATTGCTTGGGAAAAAGTCAAGGCCGTCTCCAAACAAGATGCGCAAAAGCGATACATTGAGCTTTTTGAAGAGCTGAAGGCGAAATATGATATGAACCCAGTGGAGCTGAAGAAACTGGAAGACGAGGAAGCAGAGGAGGAGAAGAAGAAAACAGAGAAATCAAAGGAGTCAAAGGAGGGCGAATGGGAGGACGAAAACTAGTAGCAGCACGGCGATTGGCCATCTGTACAGGGAATTGAGATGCACGAATGTTGTCATCTTACGCACAAGTGAGATGAAAACAAGAGAGGGTCTCTATCGGGCTCGATTTCTAGGGCGACATTTTATGAGCTAGTCTGCGAGAAGAAACATATGTGCGATGTCTCTTTAAGTTTTCAATTGGTCGAAGCTTTCATCATCCAATGCGAAATTTACGTTTCCCAAGTCTGTCCTAACCAGTCCGGTTCCGTATGATTCATCGTGGCACACCAAGGTACATCTTGGTTGCCATAGGTTGTCAAAGGTAGATCGTAAGGCATTCGAAACCCCACAACCGGAGTGTCGTCGGCACTCTGTGTTGAATCCGGCAGGTCTTTCTTGAAACATGGTGCCATAGTTGCCTGTTTAGAAGTGCGCGTTTCGCCAACAATTAAATCCGGCCAAACAAGAACGCCAATTTCCCAACTGCAAATTCGGACGTCTCCTGCTGAGTTGGGTGCAGCACCCCAAGCTTGTGTAGATAAATTCGCTGAAGTTATCATAGCCCAGTCAATACAATCCATTGTTGTCTCGTCAGAGAACCGTATGTAAGTCTTAATATGTGGCGCAGCACGGCGACGACCTGCATCTTTCTTTAATCGAGTATAAAGTTTCTCGATGTTAGAAGAGTCTGTGCAGCCTGCAGCTCTTGTAGAAGGACTCTCTCTGTCTCCAGCCCACTGACACAAGTACGGACGCATATATTGAAGTTGCTTTTGTTGCGTGACGCTTTGTAACTTCATGTGAATAGAGCCTCCCGATCCATACCCATTCAAGGATCTCCGAATTTCGTCGGGTGTAGGAAAGATTATAGAGTACTTTGGCCTCTTCAGTTTAGTTGTACTAGGAGTGCGAGATGAAGGACAAAGGCTGTCAAAGAACACATCCTTTAGCCATTTGTCTGTCTGACCCAAAGAGGCAATTGAGGATATCTAAATAAATTAGTCTTCGGAGCAAGCCTTTGGGGTGGAATGGTTGAATACTTGTATAACAATATGAGGGCGTTTTCCCTGAGACACATTTGGCATTGGAATTCGCCGAAGCGTGTCTTTCAAAGCAGGCCACCCCCATAGTGTTGATCTAGATGAATCCACGCGGCTAACTTTCTCTCTTGTAGGAACGCTAGCTATCAAGGCAGCGCGAACTGCCTTGAAGTCATATTTACGGAGTTGATCTACCAACCCGCCCGTCTTTTTCCTTCCATAGAAATCGAGATAAGCCAACAAATCGCGCTTAAATCTCGCGCCACTCCCGAATACGTCAGCTTCTTCGGCATCAAGATCGCGTTTCTTTGAAGCCAATGGGAGAAGCGGTGATCGCCAAACAGCCTGAGACATATTCGCCCAATCTCCAGCGAGGATATTAGCAGTGTGAATAACAACCCTGGATTGAAGTTAGACCGCAAATTATGTCACGGGGTAAAGGGTCATACTGAGCAAGGTCGTCATGCCGAAGGAGAATCATCATTTTCGAATGATGGGTACCAAAAGGCTCTGGCATATAAGCAACGATAGGCTCAACATTTGGATAACGAGTGCAAGCTTCCTAGAGATAATCAGAAACCGAATTCATAATTGCAAACGACTGGTTGGCCGCACATCTATTCGCATCCGATTTGCAGAATCCTGTTTCCACGAGCCGTGGACTATTTTCACTTGTACAAGATCTCTCACATCTCGGTCAAATTGATTCATGAGAAAATCAATGTCAAAACAATAATTGAATTGCCAGCATTCCCGAATCATGGGATCGCCCAGTATGTCTTGTAACTGGATCGTGTCAACATTATTGCTTGAAGGAAGGTCTTCGATATGTGTAATCTGTATAGGTGATGGTATTATGCGAGGATTCTCCTCTGTCAATCCAGATTCTTTTGCATGGTCGGCTGCTTTGCTTTGCTTGTCTCGGCAAGCAGCGTCTATTGATGGCTTTTTGTCCAGTGGTTGTGAAGCAAACGTTGTGGCGCGGGTAGTCAAGGGCGGAGTGACCGATCTACTCAAGGACGCCAGAGACGATCTAGTCACTCCGAGCATATCATCATTAGCATCACCGTCCCTAGCATCACTGTCCCTTGAAAGCTTCCTTCTTTTTGCTGTATGGGGCATGCTGGATGAGTTGTTTTGTGTATGTGCTAGCGATGGACGAAGAATGTTGTGCTGATTGACGCGGGAAGCAGCATTAATTGTTGCACTTTCCCTATGTATGCCGTAGAACCTGGCTATAACGAAAGGTCGGCATCGCTATATCTGTATTGACCTCAGCTCAAGTGATGTTTATCAGGACGTAAAGAGGATCTTATTTATTAATGCTGGAATGAACTAGTTAATATATAGGAGTCGCTCTTCGTCTCTTAAGCAAGTTCACTTCTGGGTTTATTGATTTACGCGCTGAAGAGGCCTTAACTTCGTTATAGCGAGCTTCAAGACCCGCTCTTGCCAAATCGATTGGCTGTCGATGTCTGCATCCATCCAGCAGCGCCACGACACCCTGCATCTTATGCTTCATCCAAACCAATTGCATGCTCAGTTGGCAGGCCAGTCACTAACTACTAGTAATCATGCACTTGCACTGCCCTGCAAACATGAAACCATGGCGCTCAGCTGCGCGAGCCTTGTTGCCGCCGCATTTATATTTGCATACCCCAAGCACCTAGGCGATTGATCCGACTTCTTTTTGTATTGGTCATATTTGGCAGTATATTTTTGAATTTATCATCATCTCGCGTTAAATTTGGAAAACGGAATGCCTAGGTTTTTGAAAATATTCAAGAAAAAGAAATCCAAACCCAGAGCGTCTTTGCCTGAAGAAACGAGCAAGCCAGCTAAACAAGTCGAGAATGTCGAGAAAGTCGAACAGCTTTCTCATTCGGAGGCACGCCTGAAAGAAATAACCGAACCGGCCAAAATAGCTGATAGGGTTGAGAATGTCGGAGAACCCCCTGACTCCGGGGCAATCCTGGAAAAGACAAATAGCATCATCGAAAAGTCTACGAATGCTGCATTTCAAGAAGCATGGAAGCAACATTGGAAAGATCTCAGCGAGAAGGAACAGATGGCATGGAGTTTCCAGGAAGTCGAGTCTCCATTAGAGGTCCACAAGACAATAGAGGAAATCGACAAATTACACCGGGAACAGTCCATCACCAGAAAAATTGCAGATCGGTCACTTTCATTTTTGCAAATTGTCAATACACTGATGGCTGGTGCGACGATTGGAATCCAAGCCTATCCTGAAGTCAGCTCCATAGTGGTTGGAGTAATGCGATTTGTCATCGATGTTTGTAGCCACGGTGCCTGAATTGACAGCTCTAAGCTAACTTAAAGATAAGGCAGCAGTCAAGTACTTCGAATATTATGAAAAGCTGACGGAAATGATGGAGGACATTGCAGATTTACTGAAAGTGCTGCGTCCTTTTGCCGAGGTTGAGTCCAAGGAACCACAACTACACGAGGTGAATATCAAGCCAGATGTAGTAGAAGTAAACGCTGACATGAATAGATTTTGGTCTCAATGTATACAAATATACTTTCTTTCTGCAGACATGCACGTCGAGCTTACCTTGATCATACGAATGAAAAAAGTGAGTGGGTCTTTTGTACACATACGAAATGGAATTTGAACTCATAGGAAGCAGGTGCGAGTGCTCTTGCTATGTTTATGAGGATTCAATGGGCCCCGTTTGAAGAGCAATTCGGCAAGATAAAGTCGAATCTAAAACGCCAAACCGAAAATCTGACCGTTGTTTCGATTGCAACAGTCATAAAGTCAACTTCAGCACTTGGGGACAATATGGTGAGAAGAAACTTATTGGAGGCTCGTACGTTGCACCCTTCGCATGAGTACGACAAATAAGCTGCTTATAGATATGTTCGGATAGAAAAGGAAAGGCAAGATTTCCTTGAATGGCTCTCGAAAGATAATATTGTGGAAATGCACGATGCTATGAGCAATAAACGATACAAGGACACTGGATCATGGCTCCTTGATAGAGTGGGTTTCGATAATTGGATTAAGAGTACGTCTCGACAGATCTTCTGGCTATACGGCCCTGGTACGTTCCCCTATAGCATATAGTTCCTTATCGTTATTCCTAACAATTTAACAAAGCTGGAACCGGAAAATCCATACTGGCGTAAGTTCTAAAAAGTTGATTATGTCTATCTAAGAGATGCTAATAGCGATAGTTCGGTGGCCATCAATCATTTAAAACAACTCAGCAGATCCACAAATGACATAGTCATATATACTTACCTCAAAGGAGAAGATGCAAACAAACAGTCTATGCCAATACAGATGATGTCCAATCTGGTGAAACAGCTATGTTGGGAACTCAATGAACTTCCGGATCCAGTAATAAAGCTCTATCGCCAATTTGCGATGAATGCGCGACGCTTTACATTTGACGACCTTAAATATCTGTTTCTCCAATGCTCAAAGCCTTTCAGACGCGTTTTTGTCGTTCTTGATGGTTTAGATGAATGTGAGGGAAAGTTTCGAAAGCCGATACTGAAGTTCATTTGTGAGATCGATGAAAAATTCCAAAATGTCAAAATCTTTGTTGCCAGCCGTGAAGAAATTGATATATCCAACACAATTCGGAGTCGAGATGCATTCCGGCTAATCTCCGAGAATGAATCAGCACAGAAAGACATTGAAAGATTTGTCAAATATCGAGTGGCAACGGAGCTTGGACATATTCATTCAGATCTACAACAGGATGTCACAAAGACATTGATTGAAAACTCCAATGGAATGTATGCTTTGATCTCTCAATACTTCAAAGGATCATGACTGACTTTTCAAAGGTATTTATGGGTCGATCTCCAACTAAATGATCTATCACAAGTCGCAGAGTCCGATATTAGGACCCAATTAAAAATGCTGCCAGCTGATTTAGAGACTACATATCTTTCAATGTTTCGCAGAATGACCAGCTTACCACAAACAACCAAGTCTCTCATCCAGATGTGCTTCGTTTGGGCATTTCACACGAAGGAAATTATTGAAAATCAGATCCTTATTGACGCGGTATGCGTAGAGCACAGAATGGCTGGAAAACAAGAGAATCCTTACGATCGTTTCATCCTTGACAAACTCACCTTTGGTCTTCTTAGACTTACCGATAGTGCCTTGGACGATGTCAGACCCATTCACTTTTCTCTGAAGGAATTTGTGGCAAATCCGAGGACAAAACATCCACCTGAATTAAGTGAGGTGCTTTTGAACAATGAAGAGGCAAATGCAAAAATGGCTATAATGTGCCTGCAACATCTTGTTGCTGAGGTGGAAGTTGGGCGGGACGTGTTCGGCTTTTTCGGCGGCGGCACATGTCTCTTTTATTGTGGTCGGCATTTCGACGGTCATATTCGAAGTCTTACAACGATACCAGAAGATCTCTGGGAGATGCTTGATTACATCTTTATAAAAAGGCCGGATAAAATGAAGCGAATACTGAGTTGGAGATACTCTTCTAACATCACTCTGTCGCCCACCAATGTGACATGTATAGGGGATCCTTCAGTCGTCGACCCAACCATATTCATGCGAGTGACTAGTCTTCATCAGGTGCCCTCCATCTGGTCTCGATACAAAGATACCGACGATTCGGAAAGGGACTATCCAGAAGAATACATATATCTAGCCGCGGGCCTCGGGTTGGAAGATATTCTCAAAAACATCATCGCACAAGGTGCCAATTTAAATAGAGCAACACCGGAGGGTATGACGCCTCTTCATTACGCTCTGAATATTTCTCCTGAAAGCCCTAGTCTGTCCTGTGCGAAGATTCTCCTGGACGCTGCTGCAGACTGGAACTTTGTTAGCAAGACGTTAAACGAAGATTACGAGTGGTTGATATCCGAAGAAGATAGGACTCCCCTGAACTACGCCATTAATAACAAGTTCTATTCAGCAGTCCAACTAGTCGTCGAGCACCAATCTTTTAATTTTGCAGATTACATGAAAACCATACCCGCCAAAAATTATGAAGAATACATCAAGCACTTGGTAGACCAAGGTGTGGATATCAACCAACGGAACGAAGATGGTATTACTGCACTTACGATAGCAAAGGAGAACGGACGCGAAGATTGCGTAAAGGTTTTGGAGGAATTGGGATCTGTGGAATGAACCCGATCGTTATATGAAGAATGAAGATGCAAATATGAAGATCATCCTAATATTAATCCGAATCGTTATTAGAGTGCTCTTCACTTCTATATTACCTAGGTAGTTGGTAGCTGAAGAAGATCAAATAAACTCCGAGAGACCTTCCTTTCGTTATATTTGGGTTCCGAGATACCGTATCATCTGAACAATCTTCTTCTTTCTGCTTGTTCTTCGTAGAAAGAATATGTGCCTAGGTAAATCTTAGAGACTGACTCCTAGATATACTAAGTATTATGGACGTCGGCCTTGAAAGGCCGCCAACCTTTTCGAAAGCCTGAATTAGGTTTAAATGAAATAACCCTTCTTCCTTCCTCCTGGACCTTGGAAGTTGCCTCGTTTTTTGACCGTAGTGGTTTATTTCACTCCCTTCACTCTTGTTACAGCTTGGACATGGAAGCTGTTCCTCCTCATCAAGTGAGTCTCGACACATGCACATATTGCGTAATTTTCTTCTCATTTTGCACTTAAAGTTAAATTTTTGAAGCATTTGATAGTCACACGATTGGTAAGAAATACTCCCGTTTAGCAAAATATAGGCACATACATGCGAAAATCTTCTATAGTTAACCAAAATGTGTAGGAGAAGAAAAGAAAGAGAATGCAAGCACGAAATACGCGATTGATCATTGGCACGGGAAAATAGGTAACATCCAATAAAAGAGGTTCATTCCAGTGAGGCTGAGTAACCAAAATCCATGCTTCAGCCTTGTTGTACTATGTAGTAGACCGAACATGCCCACATGCGACCCACAAGGTAGACTGCAAGAAACAGAGAAAGAACGCCCTTTCGTGGCGCAGTCTGATGACAAGACATATCACGTTCAGTTCGTATACCTCAGGTGGAACTTCATCAAGACAGCAGAGCAATATCCGCCTCGGCTATCGAGAGTCGTCTCGAGGCTGCTAGACAGCAGCAAACCTACATTATTTCGAACAAACCAAGTTGTGAATCAGCTGACAGTGTCGCATCTCAAAATGCGCCCTCAATCTCGCAACGGATTCAAAATCGCAATCATCTGCGCTTTGCCGGTGGAATTCGACGCAATCGAAGCTCTCCTAGACGAGCACTACGAGACTCATGGGAAACAACGAGGGGATATGAATTTCTACCAAACTGGGAGAATCGACAAATATAACATTGTGCTGGTATCCCTGCCAGAAATGGGGAAGCGAACTGCTGCTAGCGTCGCGTCAAGCCTGCTCGTCAGCTTTCCTGCAATTGAACTGGCCATATTAACCGGAATCTGTGGAGGTGTGCCTTTTCCATCCGCAGACACAGAGCTTATATTAGGGGATGTTATTATTAGTTCCAGAGTCGCCGAGTATGATTTTGGAAGACAATACCCTGATGGCTTTCAACAAAGGGGCGATTTTACGGAAACACTTGGCCGTGCAGACCGAGATATTCGAAGCTTTCTCTCGGCTTTGAAGACTCGCAGATTACAGTATCAATTTCAAGAAAGGCACCTGAAATATCTCTCCCTCCTGAAAAGTCTGGACACCAGGTGGCGATACCCTGGTGCTACACAAGATCAATTGTTCGAGACTACATATCGTCATAAACACCAGCATCAAACTACATGCATCTGTACTGACTGCAAATCTAACGAAGACCGAATTTGCGATAATGCTTATAAAAGTGATTGCAATCAACTTGGATGCACTGAAAATGTGATTAAACGAAATCTGCTTACAGGACGTGATCCATCTCCTCGAATACACTTTGGAACCCTCGGCTCCGGAGACACTGTAATGAAATCTGGAGAACACCGCGATAGATTGGCGGAAAAGACTGGGATTATTGGATTTGAAATGGAAGGAGTGGGCATATGCGACAGTATACGATGTGTTATCGTTAAGGGAGCTTGTGACTACGCAGATAGCCACAAAAATAAGATATGGCAGGAGTATGCTGCAGCAACTGCTGCCGCTTGCACCAAAGCCTTTCTTGAGGTCTTGCTGGAGACCATGCAGATCGGTATGAGATCATATATTCTTTTACTCTATGAGTACTGTTTATTCTAAAGGTATTGTAGGTGGAGATTAACGCTGTGTTAGACTTTATGCTCTGAAGCCACAAAGTACGTTGGACATAAGTTACCCCCTATCTTATCCACTGCTGGTTATATATGCTTTGTGTATTGCAGCAATTGATGAACTTTATGCAGATCGTTCAAATAAATCTCTGCAAAACGATACATCGTTTGCCATAGACAGCCCAACAAATAGGCAAGCTAAGTACCAATGGGAATTTTCGTCAAGTACCCGCAGCATTGACAATGTGAACCACCATATACAATGCCTCGAAGAGGAACTTCAGCAACTAAAGAACAAATTTTCGAATCCAATAACCCGAGAAGTTCTAGTATCAGGTGTTTCCGAGGCTGTTAAAAGCAACCCTAATGCATTTCAACGTTCACACTCTATGCAAGATTTCCAAACGTCATTCCACAAGACTCGGTTTGGTAAGATTATCTACAAGACGAAGGTTGTGAAAAACTCAATCACTATTTACGGCGAAAGTTCTACACAATACAAAACAACAACGTCCTTCATATTTCATCCCGCTTCATGGATGATCAGAATTGGACTCAGATATGGAATTGAAGCTACTGCCATGAATTCACAGACAGGTTGGCAATACAGCATATCCCCAGTACGAGCGGTACGGGATGATGCTCTTATTTTCCGATTTTGCGCAGCTGGGAACGTCGCTGCTGTTGCTGAGTTGTTTGGGAGGGGGGATGCCTCCGTCTTGGACGTTAAGTCCAATGGGTGGATGCCACTACATGTGAGTATTGCTGTCATTAACTATGGTGTGATCTGTATCACATAATGCATGCCCATACATCTAATACATATCTCAATTTGTAGTTTGCCATCTTTAATGGGCATTTCGAATTGGCAAAATTTCTGATTTTGCAAGGCGCAGACACAATGGCGCAAGTGTATAGAAGTCCATTTCTTCCATTTTGCTTGTAAATTCACATTTCCCTCCTTGCATTAACAAGACACTTGTACTGATTACTGTCCATAGCTTACCGCTCGCATGGATTCGCCCACACAAAACTTATAGAACGGCAGTAGATATGATGTTACTATTCGATAATTATATTGACATGAATAACCCTATCTGAGCACCAATTTGTCAATGACAAATCATCCACTCCATCTCGAAGATTACATTGTTTTAATACTGGAGCCATTGAGTATTGCCTAACTTTTGCCCTGGATCATTTGGATACAGAAAGCGTTCGATTGATCCTAGATCTCGACAGGAAAACTGGAAATCACCTCAGTGTAATTGGCGAATTTAAAGAACCTATATGTCATCAAATTGCTATTAGACCTTATGTTAACGCCGACATTTTGAAAATTCTTCTGAACAAAGGAGGAGATATCCACGCGGTTCGATCAGGTGAAACAGCAACATCCATATCACTACAGTTTTCCATAACTTTCTTTCAATGGTGTGAACGTCTCAGGTCAATTAACCAAGATCTGGAAAAACTGATTGAGTGCGAAACCTCAACCGAATACGCACTGGACCAGTCTAAGTGGAGTTACGATACTTTGCGTGACTTGTCGATGCTAAATCCAACTGAAACTTTCAAGAAAATCTATGCTAGCTATAACTCCGCCTATTATAACCCCATCGAATGCACTTTTTGTCATCGGTGCAACAACGGGCTCGGCAGAATGAATGACTACAAATATTATACCGAACCTTGGTGGGAAGAATTGAAATATCGAGTCAAAGAGAAGAGATGTATTTGTTTTCTCCTGAATGAATCTGAAAATTGGGTGATCGATGCTGAAAATCGGTCCGTATGTTCACTTTGCCGTTGGTGCCGAGAGATGGATATCAACAAGGCCTGTGAAGGCTCAAGGTCCCACGCAACATCATTTGATTCGGGAGAAGAATCTGATGGTGTCTACGGCCATGATGAACTTTCTCGCCACGAATACGAGCGATATGAACGTGTATTACCGGAACGAGAGGCCTGTTTGGATCTTCAGAATGGAAGATGGAAAAAGAAGTACTCGCCAGGTGAGCGCTATTGTACGACATGTTTAGCAAATATGGAAGAGTAGGAGTATGGTTCGGACACCGATACATCGGTTGATTGAGATAGAGAAAGAGAGACGTCTGACGAAGAGGACTCGGCGGATTCTGATAGAATAGTATTAGAGCCAAAGTTCTGGGGCTCCCGTTCTTTTGTCCATATTGTTAAAAAATTAGCGTAAACATATAGGTACCTTTAACAAACAGTAGTTATAGAAGCCCAAGTCAGACCTGCTCGCAGCACAGCATAAGCTGTGCTTCATACCTAGGCAACTAGTCTGCTGGCCAATTTCCGCTCACCAGTGTAGTGAAACTGAACTCGGATTCCAAGGTTCCATAGTCTTATGTGTCAAAAATGATTTGGGGCTACTTTCAGTGAGATATAAGGCGAGTTTATTATCCAGCACTACCGTCAACATGACAGGTACAGTAGTCAATAGACAGTTGTCAAAGATTAATTGAAGAACAAGACAAGAAATCAAAATCCCCTACCTAGGTACTAAACATTCCAATCGTGGACCACCAGATCCCCAAAATTCGTATTTCATGTGAATCATTGAAGTTGAAGTGAACGAACGGGTTGACTATTATTTAGAAGCATGGAATCTTTTACAAAGATATCCTCTAAGCGATGCAAAGTATCAGGTCACCTGTTGTTCCTATATCTAGATAATCTCTTCCTTCGCCACAACAGATCATCTAGACATATTCTGTACGTGTCTATTGCGAGTCTTGCCTCGATAGCTTTCTTCCAGAATTCACGGTTAACCTCATCTTTAGAACGTAGATATTCAGGACAAAATGTATCCAAGAGCGATGTCCCCACAAATTGGTACTTGGACTCTGTTTTCATCAAAACTTCCTCTTCACTGGAGCCTGTTATCGTATCGACTTTCCTAATATGCACACCCATAGCGCTGGGAGTTCGGACCACGATGGCAGCAACCTCATTCTGGATACACCCTATGATGGCAATCCAAAACAGATCTAGTGATAAAAAAACAGTCAGCTTGGCGGTGTGAGAAACAGAGAATGTGAAGATGCTTACATCCCGTATGGCGCCTTAAGCCACCCATGGTGAGCAGGAGGACAATCCAGAGAAGTGCTAAGATGGTGGTAGAAGTATTGTTGCTCGTGACGCTGGCGGGTTTGGCATATTTATTGCTAGGAGCTCGAGGTCTAGTCCAACGCCTTTTTTCCCTAGGATAACTATAGCATGTTTGCTCCAACTGCCACGGGTTATTGTGACTGTCCTGCCGCCCTTCTTGGGACATGCCCATTTATCTTCTCTCCATTGCGGAAGTGAACTTCCAATGAGAGAGAGAATATTGCCCACCAGGGTGATTAGGAATATGTTCCAGTCGTGGTTGAGGATCCATGGCCGAATTGATATGATCATCTGCACTATAATTGTGGCAAAACCTGAAAACCATATCCAGTCCAGTGTTGGAACTGCGTGCTTGTATGCTGGATCATCTACGACTTCATATATTGATACTCGTAGTGGATCCCACTGCTTCTTTTCGGCAGTAGTTTGGACGTTTTGCAGTGATTTATCAGCAGCCATTGGAGGATCTTGGGCTTGTTCAACTTTCATCTCCTTATCAATGCTTGCTTCAATATCTCTCAGCAACCTCCCAAGAACCCAGTCATCCGTTTTACGTAGTTGTCCACTTTCAGCTCCAATGACAGTGATGTCTTTGGCTTCACGCCATGGCATGAGCCGCCCGACTAGTACAGTATGTAACTGTCAGTGTCGAAAACTAAAAGATGAGGGCAAGACATAAACGTAAACTAACTTAACACGGTGGAACACAGCGCGCCGATAGCATAGATTACCCACCCGAAAGAGAATGGAACAGGGATCACAATTCTCCCAGTCAACTGTGCGATAGCATTTTCCACAATTTCATCAGGCCATATGAGCATTAGGCTGGTTAGATAGGTGCACATAGCCACGAGATAGCGGGGCACAGTAGAGAGGCCGGCGAGTTTTGCTTCGCGGGTGGCAAATTTTGCCTTAGATGAGGCTTCTACGAAGGAAGACCATACCGGCGACATTTTGTAAACGATAGAATAAGCTAGATTGTGTCTTCAGGTAGAGAGCTTAACTTGTTTTGGAGTATTGAGAGTATTGCATGTTTTTCACAGAGAGGCTCATCAGATAGTAGGAGGAATTGTATGGAAAAGATCCATCTTCCAAGGTTCTTTAAGCTGACTGCCCATGCGTCTCACAGACTAAGCTCGGAATATGCATTGCGGCCTTAAGTTCAGCTGAATTGAAATATCTGGGCAGATGATTTGTATTGCGGTTCCGCCATGTGTAACACACGTCTCAATGCTGTCAATGCTATCCATATCGAAGTCTGCAGTTCCATCCAGATGTATTTTGACGTGTAAACTCGAATACTATGCTCTTGCACAGCTTGGAAACCGAAATATTGAGCTTGTAGGTTAATGATACTCAATGGCCTCAAAGGGACAGAGGTTTGTAGTCACAAGTTTTAAACAGCCTTTCGCGGGCATCAACTACTAACCTTTGTAGCATATCACGCATTCATTGCATTTTGCATGGTCGTTGGTCTAGAGGAAACTTCAATCAAAGCCTTCCATCTAACACCAGTGGCATTAGCTAGCTTCGTGAAGACGAAGAAAGTTAAACCACGTCCTCAAACCTCTCGTTCTCTTCTCCAATACAGTACGGAGTAGAGCTGCCACTAATGCTGTCTGTGACTGTAGTTCGGGATCCTGCTTAGCTTGACGTTGTACAACCATCATTGCATAAATTTGCAATATTTGAATATTCCCCGTCGAGCTTTAGGAGAGAATTCGACATGTTCGAGTCCCTCAGAGAGAAAATTGACAAATTTGAGGCAAAAGTTGGCACGAAGGATGATTGTATGAATGCGGATACAATGGACAGGGTTGCTCCCGCTTGTGTATTAGATTTCTTCCGAGCATGGGGACTAACAGTAGTATCTTGCTGGAACCATCAAAAATCGCTGCTGCTAGACTCGTATGATCTGTCTGCCTATCTTTCCCCTACAAGCGGCGAATTGGTGCAAGCGCGTGCTTGATGGCTCGGGGCGTGAATCATGGTGTCCCCCTTCGCCATTAGATCTGAGACACACTAAATCAGCTTATCACATCTCATTCCGCTGGAAGTCACACAAAACGGAGACATGAATGGCACCTTAATTTAGATAAAGGCGGTAAGAATATACTGAGGCGCTATGGTTCCTACTCATCTTTGGTACTACGTATTAACGCAGCTTTTCAACAATGGCAAGTCCGACATTGTAGGAATTAATTGAACTCTCTTCCGTATTGCCGCACTGAAGGTGCCGAAACGAGTATCCGCTATAACCTCAAGATTGAGAACATCTGTTGGGACTTGGATAATGATAGCAATAGACATGCATAAGGAGCGAGCCCATAGAAAGGAGGATCGCTCTCCATAATCCCTGGAAATTTTTTCTTTCTCGAAAATCAAATAATAATACATCGCTTGTCAGCAAAATAAGTATCATCACAAACAAGAAACAAGAACACCCCTACTCTGTCTATGTAGTTTACCACATAAACCTTTGGACCACTCCCGGCTCCTGCGGCCATTCAAACCCCTTGTATAAGAACACATACCCGGTCACGGCATTAATGATCAAAAACCACACTGTTTCCATGATCTGAGGCAAGGCAGTGAAAATCTGAGCCTTGAACGGTTCTACTCCCGATGCTTCCTGTTGCCGGAATACTTCTGGAGTCGGTTGACGCGGAAGATGTATTCTCCACAGAACCCATGGGATAATGAAATATCTCGGTTCGACGAGAGGAGCTGTGATGAGTGAAAGTGTGGTAGCGGTCAGCCAGATAAGGACAAAACTGACGCGGATTTGCTCTTGGTCGCGTTGTTGTTGACGTTGCAAAACATGGGCTTGGACCTTGGCTAGGATCTCGGGTGTGAGTGCTTGGGTTTTTGGCTGCTCTTTCTCTTTGGTTGGAGTAGATTTGGCTGTCTTTTTCATGCTGCTGGGTTGTTGCTTTGAGGTTTGCTTTTTCTGTTGTTTCTTTGCTTCTTTTTCTTTCCTTTTGCTTAGTTTCTCGGCTTCAGTCTGAGCAGCGGCTATGTCTTGGTCGGTTGGTAATGGAGCAAATTTGACTTTAGGTGCAGATGGAGAGAAGATTCCGAAAGACGCAAGAACAGCCCATACACATAGGAAATATATAGAAACAACAGCATATTTGACAGCAGGGTGGGATCTAGTCAAATGCCGGAAAACATAGAAAACATAATGACGATTGTCAGCGAGAGTAAAGGGGTGTACAATCGTGTTGTAATGTACGGCCACCAGCATCAAGGGGATGACAGTCAGAGTCGTGAGAATTCGAGGAAGTCTGTGATGACTCGATAGCCGATAATCAAAAACCTTTGGAAGAAAGAGCCGAGGAACAATCACGTTTATGATGGCTATCAGAATCAGTGGCCACGAGAAAAAGATGAAGTATGGCCAGATGTAGAGCATCTGAGGAATGTGGATGCTGGCGGTGTGAAACTCTTTATGTCCTAAGACAACACTGCCATTCCACAAAATGAACGCGCCGAATGCTGCTAGGATGATGAGATGTGGGATAATGGATGCTATTACCAGAGGCAACTGGTTTAACGCAGCACATGCTAGGGACAAGCCAGCCCTAAAGTAATCTGCATTCTATCAGTAATCATGATCTATCCAGTAAGTTTCGCAGATATTTACCGAGTAGGCTTGCTTCCGCCACTAGTGGATCGTATAATTCCCCCTGGAAGCTCTTTGATATAATATCAAGCGGCCTAGTGTTTCCACAAAGGATTGTATTCTGGCGAATAGTGCGGACCACCTCGAGTCCGCCCATAAAGACAGATACCCAGAATATATTTGTTTGTCTGAACACAAGCGCTATGCATCCGATTGCGAGAAAAGTCAATGACTGCAGTGAACCATGACCACGTACGGCACCGCCCACTGTCTTCTTCGGTCCGTTGGAATCAGATCTTTTCGTGTCCCATATATATGCCTCAATCACAACTAGCAATGCAAGGAGATCCGTGTAGTAGAGAGCCGAGAAGAAGAACAAGGGCGGAAACAGGCAGATATTCAACACGGTATGGCTCAGCCAGGCACCAGAGGCCCGGGTATTACGTTCTTTCCGTAACAAATCTAACAATGTCTGAATCCGCCATGGCAGTATGAGCCCTGCGGCGGCAAAATTCGTGGAGCGTAGTTCAGCAACGCCAACTTCTTTTGGCGATCCTCGGAGCAACAAAAGGCCTCGACACAGAATGTATGACCATATATATAGTCCAGGTGGCGTAGTTATTTTGTGGTCCCAATGAAACCAGTCGTTTCTCCAGTAAGCCTGCGCCTGACCGACGTGGAAGACCTCGTCAAGATACGGCTCTTGCACAGTATCGTTTACTAGCTTCCTCCATAGAAACAGCGAAAGCAGGACGAATGGGACCAGGTAGCGGCCAGCTAACGTCAAGCCCGTCTCGGGCTGTGCAGAGCTCATGGTGGTTTATGCGTTCGCACTCGGGAGATCAAAGCACAGCCACACCAACATCGGCACTCCTGCGCATTGGTCTTCGTCTTCAGCCCTTGCAAGTTTTCAGTGGCTTTTAAAGTTTCAAAGCATGGCCTTCAAAGGAGAGAAAAAATGCGAGATGTTGCTCTGGGTTTAGAGATGAGGAGATCCCGAAGCTCCGGTTGGCTGGGCCGATGCAAACCATGCAAACACTGCACATTCTCGCCCCGCAAATCTTGCATTACATTTCTCGGTCAATTGGAAGTGTCGATGTCGATGTTGATGTTGATGCTGTGCTAAAGCAAAGCCTAAACGCAAATAACTATGGGCTCCATACTATAAACATCGATAAGCCCCCGCTGCTCTCACATGTGTGCTTTCGACAATCCACCGTGAGAAAAGCACTGCTCATACAACACGCAATCACAGCTCTCAACGCGTCTGATCCTCACTAGTCCCCCGAAATATGGCTTTCCCACTACAACGAGGCATTACGCCTCCAGAAATAGAATTTCTCTCGGAGATGGAGTTAGTTACTGTCGTCCCTCGCCAGCGTTTAGAAGGGCTTGACTTGTTATCAGTGAGTAGGATTACACCCCGCCATGTATCTTAGATACTCAACTCGACCCCGCGGAAGTAGACGATTTTGGAGATCTACATTGCTTGCTCGTGCATTGATATTCTTCGCATTATCAGTGAGGAGCTCTGTGCTGATAATAAACTAACGTGTCGATATACAGGGTCCCACGGAAAGGCTATTACCACCGCAGCGCGCAGCACTCCCTCTATGGCTTGCGATATTGCTGAAAAGACAACGGCGTGTGAACATTGTTCCGCCGCACTGGCTCCATCCCGAATGTCTGCAAATAATCCTCCAATTCGAAACAGAAACAAATGAATATACAGATGCATTCTCTCCACCGCCGAGACTACCAGGCCAACGTAGGGCTGGCGACGATGGCAGAAGGCAACCAGCAACTTTCCCACGGGCGAAATACACTTTAGACGGAGACCGGTACTATCCCACACCGCCGTTCCTACCGCAGAATACAGCCTTGGCGACATCCGAGACGTCAGAAATGGACAGGGAAATTGCGCTACCATATCATTGGCTAGAGGTTGGGAATATGCTCTTAGATGCTGCCAGCGATGACCTCACTGAGCCCGACCAGGTTCGACGATTATTAAAAGATCTGAGGGAAGTGCGTATGTCGAAAATGAGAAAGGGCGTCGATGTTCTCGAGACCGCCGCGGTAGGTGGAGGCGGAGTGTCACTTACAGGTGTCGGGGCTATGGAGATTGGTGAGATGAGAGGCTTTGTCGCTGGCGTTGTTGAAGGACTCAGAAAAATAAGTGCATCACGCGAGCAGGCGCGGAGAGAACAGCTCGCCGAAGAAGGGCCTACACAGGGCTACACCCAAGATGACGACGACGATATGGAATTCTAAAATAATTGTCTGGGATTGGTTTATTTGCATTCGTTAGCGGCGTTCATTTTCCTTTGGAATGGTCGGTGCATAAAAACGGCTGGCGGTGATGTCTTCCTTTTTTAGCGAAGTGCTTGCTTTTGTTACGTTGTGATAATACCCAAGCGGAATGAGAATCCATTGCATCTACATAAAGCAAATAAACGATGTTTAGTTATTGAACCCAAAACGCCGTACACGATGCAAGGCGAAAGCCCAAAAATAAAAAAGTTGTTTGGGCAAATTGAGCACGAGGAACCTTGTTCAGCAGGAAAAAAAGATATGATACGACAGTCAATATTGCATTCCAGGCGAAGGGCATAAAGAGGGAAACATGGGATAAACTATAAATATATATAAATATTCACCCACTAAAAAGCAGGGCCCGTCGCATGTGATGTTTCCCGATCCTTTTGCTGAAGTTTCCGCCTAGCAGCCAAAATCATATCATCCCTGCGCTTCTGTAGTAATCGCTGGCGCTCACTCTTGTTCTGTGACCAGCCGCTTTCTGGCTTTGTGACAACTTCCTGGTCTTCCGAGACTCGGTTACTGAGGTTGTAGCGAGAGATGAGGTCTGGTGTTCCCGACTTCGCGGGCGGTGCAGGCGTAGCAGCAGTAGTGGTAGGATTTTGAGGCTGTGGAATCTGTGGTTGATATGACGGTGGTGGCTGAGAAAAGAAATCATTAAGGAGCCAGTTCAAAATTCACTTAAATCCGGCATGCGGCGCCCATGACATTTACCACCACCACAAAAGTAAAGAAAGTAAAGTAGAAAAACTCACAGTATCCAAGCCCCTGCCAGTAAGTATACGCTCAGTAGTCGCCGCAACACTGCCCCCATTCCTCTGTAAATCCCACATGATATCCCGTCGATTAAGCTGAGGAAACATCTGCGAGATCTGCTCGACTTGCGCGGGATCAATCATGCGACCGCGTGAACGGCCAGAGCCATTGGCTGCGTTGCTGCCATCGCGATTCAGGAACCACCGAATAACGAAGATAGAGACCACTGCTAGCGTGAGCAGTGAGGGGATGTTGATGGAAGGCTCTTCTTCATCCACCATTTTCGTTGGTGATGTCAGTGGAGTCGTACAGTATGCTATTCCGCGGCCCGATGCCCGAAGGTGTAGGTGCTGCACGATTGGAATGTTGGAGAATGCAACGGTTGAACGAGGTGATAATTAACAGCAAGGAGTGGTGTCAGTCTTGGAATCCGCCGAAAAGAATATGCCGGTGAGAAGTGAGGACGTGTGGTCAACGGTCGCTGTTGGTGAGCTTGATGACATCTAACCAACTGGAGGCGGTGGCGGTGCTGCCTCAGGCCACTGTTCACGTGCTCCGTGAGCCTTAGGCGTCGAGATTCCGAGTTTATTCCAACTCATCATCCCATCTAAATCATTTCAACATTATTCTTAAAAAGCCCCTTCGTTTGGCATTCCATAATTGTAACTGATAATCAATAGTATGAATATGCAAACTCCCATCCATATACATTTAACTTCCTCAATCCAACACCAAGAAACTCAGCCACTCCAAAATACCCAAGAATCGTAGGAACGAGAACGAAAGGATAAAATGAAACCCGCATTGAGAATTAAACAAGTGCCAAAGTAGTAGAAGAACGATCGTATATAAGTAAATCACTTCAAATCAGCTGGCGTCAATGCTTGCACCACACTTGTACCTTCGCTGAAACGCGTCCTGAAGATCCGGTTGGCATTCTGGAACATGCCATCCTTCAGAGAAACAACAATGAACTGGGATCCCTTGAATCGGGTCTTGATTAAGCGTCCAATATTTTGCGTGTGGGACAAATCGAGAGCCGCGTCCACTTCATCCAAGATATACATTGGCGCTGGCTTGAATTGTAGCAGGGCCATGATGAGGGATAAAGCAATGAGTGAACTGTTGGTAAATTATTAGTATTCAGCCACTGGCAACTATAATCGAGGAGAAGAGAGTAAAAAACTGACCGTTGACCACCACTGAGCTCTGTGAGACTCTGTTTCCAGACTTTGCCAAGGGAGACCTTGACCTCCAATCCATCCGTAATCTCTTTGCCCTCTGGGGGGTCGAGTTTCGCAAAACTGCCAGGAAGAAGTTCGGCAAAGATCTGGCCAAAGTCACCATTGACTTTACTCCAAGTCTTGTGCAGAGCCTCCTTCTTGTATTCGTTCAGGTTGATTATAGTTTCCTCAATCTTCTTCTTGTCCCGGATGACAGTCTTCATCATGTTCTTGAGCGCCACTTCTTTCTTTTCAACGCTGTCAATCATGTTCATGACCTTCGGGTTAATCTTTTTCTTCATTCCCTGGAAACGCTCCGTCAAGTTACGCAATGTCGATTTGCACTCTGCAATGTTCTGCCCGCGAAAATCGTAAGGGGTGTTTGGACGTCCAAAACTATCCTTCTCCTCCTCGATCCACTCGTGCTCGCCCTCCATGTTTGCTACCATTTGGGCTGCCGCTTGTTGGTCTTTGTGGAGTTTCTCGAGCTGATGTCCCAACTTCTGCATCTCGAGGGCTTCCTCTGTAATACGCGCGTTCTTAGAGCGAATTGCTTCCTCAAGATCGCCTAATTCATCGTCGAAGCTAGTTAATTTGGCTTGTTCCTCCTCTAGTTGCGCTTGAGCGATGTCGTGCGAATCCTAGATAACTTAATATGTGCACTCTTTTTTAACTGAAAGATCATGTCTTACCTTGATCCTGGC
The DNA here is from genome assembly GCA_023625875.1 of Trichocomaceae sp. PYS4502. Classification (NCBI taxonomy): domain Eukaryota; kingdom Fungi; phylum Ascomycota; class Eurotiomycetes; order Eurotiales; family Trichocomaceae; species Trichocomaceae sp. PYS4502. The sequence continues at coordinate 75,812 of JAMAFX010000085.1, forward strand.
TTGTTCCTTCTTAAGAGACTCTATCTCTTCTAATTGAGCTTCCATAGTAGCATCAGCTTCGGCCAGTTGTTCCTCTGCAGCAGAAAGATCACTACCTGCCTGCTCCGATTCGAGGCGTGACGCTTGGAGTTCCTTTTGTAGCGTTTTGACAGCAATGGAATTCTTATTGAGGCTCTTCTTCAGCGCATCTAGAGACGTTTGAAGCTCGGCAAGTTTGTCATCCTTATTGTTGTCGAATTCCTTCATATCCTTTTCTATCCGCTTAATCTCTTTCTGAGCTTCGGCGTGGCGAGCTTTTGCCTCAGCTATGTCATTCTTCAATTGCTCAATATTCTCCTTCATTTCTTCAACGGCATGGATTATCTATTCAGGATTAGCCCCAGTTCAATCGTTGCCAACTAAGATGCGAAAGACGTACAGATGATGAGCTGTTGCTGTTGATCTGGTCTTCTGTGAGTTTAATCTCATGGTTTTTCAGATCTAGCTCTTGCTTTAAAGCTCGCACGGCATCCAGCTTTCTCTTCTCCTTGGCCATAGTTTCTTGTAAACTAGCCAACTGCCGTCCCTTGCTCTTCAACTCTCTCGTAATTTCGTGGAGCTTTTGAAGGACTACCAGCACACCGCTAGAGTTCGGTGAACTGCCACCAGAGAGCGTTCCGGAAGGATCATACACATCACCTTCCAAGGTTACGCTCTTCAGCCGAACACTCGGGTCAAAAGTTACTGTTTTCGCAACTTGTGCGTCCTGGCAAACGAGCGTTGACCCAAAGACATAGTTCATCGCCGCAGACACTTCGTCATCATATCCAATTAGCGATAAAGCAAGATCAACTTTCCCGGGTGCCAGATGCTGGGCAGCTCCAATTTTCTCGGCTGAAGCTTTGAAGGACGAGATTTTATTCAACGGAATGATGGTGACACGTTTGCGAAGCTTGCCCTTTTGAAGCAACTGAGATCCAGTTTCCGCAGAGTCAACAACCACGTTATATAATCGCCCACCGGCACAGATTTCAAGTGCCGTTCCTGCTTCCGTCTTGTTTTTGTCGAGGGTAAATAATTGGGCAACAAGACCTTTGACTTTTGTTCGGTCAAAGCCTGGGTATGGATCAGAGTAAGAAAAGTCGAGATTCGCAACTTTCCTGTTCATTCCATCTGCTCTTTCTCGAAGTTCTCTGATGGTGCGCTGAAGAGTTGACTGCTCTTCATAGATTTCTTCCTCTTTGCCAGGTTCAAAGCCTTGCTTGAGCATTTCGGCCTCGAGTTTGCTTGCTCGCCCTCGCAGTGATTCTAATTCCTTGAGAAGACCCGAGTTTTGCTCCTTAGCCTTCTTCGCACGAGGCTCTTCTTCCTTGATCCTCTTTTCAAGATGCGCAATTTTGAGCTTAGCCTGCTCCTGCTCCGTTGCAGCAGCGCTTGCACGATTACGGGCATCTTGCAATTGTCCCTGATAACCGTTTTCCTGGCCTTCCTTGGATGCGATTCCAGTCTGCAGTGTCTGGAGTAGTTCCTCTTTCTTTTCCACCTCGGCAGTTTGGGCATCAAATTCGGCTTTCGCAGTATCGTATTTCTCCTGGAGCTTCTCGTATATCTGCCTCTTGTCCTTGAGGAGTTTTTCAAGCTCGACAACGTTCTTCTTGCTGGCCTTCCTTTTCTCCTTCTCTTCTGCCATACTGGAATTTTTTAGCTCAAAAACGGTGGCTAGTCGGACCAATTCGTGAGAGTGTTCCTTGACTTCATTTTCCAATGCTTGAAACTTGCCGCCTTTCCGCAACTCCTTTTCACGAACAGCCTTGACACGCTTAACGTCTTCCTCAAGATGCACGATTTCATTCTTCAACCTAGTCGCATTATCCTCCAGACTCTGAATTTTTTGCTTCTTCGCTTCATATTCCTCTCCGGCGAGCCGTAATCGGTCTTTACTCTTCACATAGTCGTGTGCGACCACTAACCGCGTGAGACGCTCAACATCGTTTTGCGTCTGCTGAAAATCGAGGAAAGCACGCTTTTCACCGCGCAGCTTTTCAAGTTTGGGCTCAATTTCTTCATTGAGAAGTCCCTCAATTTCGCGAACTTTCATCTCTTTCTTGGCCATCGTTTTTGCCGCTTTCTCTTTCCTATCCTCGAACATCCGAGTGCCGGCTGCTTCTTCAATCATAGACAAAATCTCAACTGCCTTCATATTCAGAACTTTCGTAATACGACCCTGCATAATCAAGAAATTCGGATTGTTGATGTTTAACTGGACACTTTGAAAGAGATTCTGGACCGTCTGTTGTTGTGCGCGATGCCCATTGATGAGATATTTGCTAGTACCACCTAAAACAATCTGTCGCGTGACTGATATACTCCCATACTCCTCGAAGCCAATGGGCGATTTAGATTTGTCGCGGTTATCGAAGACAATCGTGACGCTGGCCTTGGTGACTCCAGCCTGTCCGCGCTTGTAAATGAGGTCTTGGAGGTTCTGCGCTCGCACGGTGCTCATGTTTGTGATACCCAGAACAAAGCAAATTGCATCGAGAATATTAGATTTTCCACTGCCGTTCAAACCGGTGATGGAATTGAACGATTCGTCCCTGCGCGAACAAGCGTTAGCTATCCGCCGGCTCATGCGACCGCGATTACTGTCCCCGTCGCACGGAAAGTGCAAAGGGGCCATTTAATAGAAATATGCGACTATAACGTACCATCCTGAGATGACCGTCCGCACGGCATACGACTTGAAGCCCTGTAGTTGATGAGTGATGGTTAACAAAGTTCTCAACTCCCGGCATGGACAATACACAAAACTTACGTCAATAATGATTTCCACAATCCTCATGGTTGCAAGACTCTCGAAGGCCTAATCAATATTCGAATAACAAAACATTAGTAGTTGCGCCTGTAAGGAGGCGGCTCTTGCAGCTCTTGAACGTGTGCTGGCAGCAAGTCGTCAGCTTTTGCACTGTTGATGTTGATGTTGTTGGTCCGCCCGCCAAAGCTGTTTATGGTTTGCCTATTCAAGCCTAGGTGTCACGTGCCGGCGTTTAGCCCCGCGCGTCAAGCAAGCGCTGTTTTTATCATTTTCTCTTTACCACGCCTACATAGTACATTACTACATACTGAGATGGGGGTTGATGGATGAAAATGCTTCTTCACGTCGTCACAAGTTCCTATATCTTTGTCCGATATGGGACGCTCTCTCTCTACACGTTACTCGTCAAACATTCGATAGTTGAGAACACGAGCAGTACTCGAAAATGCGAGCATTCTCTTCAAACTCCACGCGCTTTCACCATAAACCAGAGAATAATGTCGTTCCCACATTGCCCAATGGCAGACCTTTTTGCCTAGTGATTAACGCCTTTTTTCCAAACGTCTAAACGCTCGTTCCCATGCTACCCAATAGAAGAACATGAATACGCGAAGCATCAAATACAACCACCATTATGAAGCATGGGAGGGGAACCCAGCCCGTTGTATGCCCCGGCCAGGATCGAGTCTGTTGTCAAGGTCTTCGTAACGAAGTATGAATTCGCGCTGGTAAAGCCAAATCTGTCAGTTGCCATAGATATATGAAACATGTCTCTCTCTTCGTAGTGGTTACATACCCGAATCTTCTTCCAGGACGCTGGGTCCCACCACAGATAGACACCACGTTCACTCACACCACGTTCGACATCGACGGGGCCAGGATAGGTTTCATCTCGCGTGAGCCAGCAGCGCTCGACCTTGTGATATCGCCACTTGCGTCCCATTAATTCTTCGGCCACAAGCTCTTGTAACACGTCGCGCGGCATGCTATAGAAGATATAGAATAGTGTCTCATCACTGAAGCCCGGTATACGAGATTGTAGAGGCTGCACATTTGCAACATTGTAACAGCCGGGGATAGCAAAGTCTTGTTCGAGAGGTACGGCAGACATAGAAGCAACGAAGGGTGACGCAAAGGAATGATGCAGCGGCCTGTTACACACGTAAAAGTATTTAGCCACATAGATCTCCAAGCTTGTGCGCCATAATACTTACTCTGGCTGATTCAGGTCTAATCCCAGTGTCATTAGGTCCTGTCCTACCGCGAGACTTGCCACATCCGGACTTTCGCTGTGAATCATCCTGAGTAACCCAGCCAGTCCAAATCTGTCGAGCTCACTCATTTGAGAAAGAGGTGGTTGTTCACTGGTTTGGCCTGAACTTGAAAGATCTTGACTCTCCCCGGACACACCGCTTGTCTGTGCTTGACGTTGCTGCAACTGTTGTCCCTGACTGCTCTCATGTTCTGAAAATGCCTCTGAGTGTAGACCTCGATGTATAGCGCCATCGACATCCTGAGAGAATTAGTACTTGTCACAACAGCTCGATGTTCAGTTTGGCATCCGTACTTCTTTGTCCTGGCCAGAAACGCCATTCGGCCCTTGCGGAGATCTCGACGCTGACATGCCTATAGCTACTTCTCGTCAGCTTCCACTAAATTCAAACCATGACGTTATGGGTAGTAACGCACCCCCTGAGCCTGACACTCCCGGTGACAGCACCCTATTATTCTCTTGCCCGTTCATAGTTGAAGACATGATGCTCCGGCCTTGCGTAGATGGTGTCTGACTTGAAAATGCCAAGCCTGGACCGTAGCTTCCAAACCCCGTACTCTGTAATACAGAACCCCTCCGCTCCTGCCCGATATCGTTCAAACGAGCCTGAATTCCTCCTGGTGGAATATCTGCGGCATGTCTCCCTAGCGGTGGGAATTCATCAATGTTGCCTGTCTGCGGCTGTCCACCGGCCCCTAACTGACCACTAATGCCTTGGCCACCATTCCGGAAATCGTCTAACCGATTCGCAAATTGGGCGCCGGAAGGGAAAACATCGTCTTGGGACGGTTGCTGCTGGGCGAAGTGTGTCTGGGTCTGAGATGTCCGCGAGGGAGGTTGCTGTCGCTGAACGGGGGTCTGTTGGGTAGCACGCTGTCCTGCATTTGCCCAGACGGCTTGAGCAGAGGACTGGGCCTGGTTCTGTTGTGGTGCGCCTGACAATGAGGGAAATTCACTGACACCACGAGGATTAGCTTCCCTATTCGTTTGAATCATGTCTGACTGACTGCCTGTGGCCAATAATAATACGTACGAAAGATCCAAAGGCGTTGCGGGTTGAGATCCGCCGAGACTCTGTGCGAACGTCCCCATCGATCCAATATTTCGTTGCTGATGATTCTGCAAGCCTGGCGCTGCCCCCATCGGAAGACCAAAATTCCAGTTCGCACTCGAGCCTAGCCACACAAAATTCCCATAGAAGTCAGTGAGATGTGATCCAACGGTTGTGTTTCACGAAGCGCACCTATTTTGCCGTTTGGTAGTCGACTCGAGGCTAGCGGTGCATTTCGGGCTTGTGGTTGTTGTTGTGTAGGAAATCCGGGCATGCCCCTTAACGGCTGTGGGCCTGGTCCTAAAATGACGCTCGAGATCAGTAACTTTCACCAAGGGGGAAATAAACAGCATCAATATTGCGCGCAGGCTCCATCAAAGCAAGAATCTAAGACCGGGGAACCCCGATCTTCCGCAGGAATCACACAAAGGAAATAGCTCGCATTGAGACAACTAGGCACCGACAAATCGCCGTTTCTATTCGCTCATAAAGCCACCAGGAAAAAAAGATGCAGAGAGGAAGAATAGCTCGCGCAATTATGGGCGAACAGCTGGCGCATGGCACTTGGTGGGGGGTTCTGCAAAGCAAATTACCTGGCCTATTCATAATGAAAAAGGAGTTCCAGTAGTTTCTGACGACTCGAAATCAGAAGTACGGAGTGTAGAGAAGGTAGGATTCAAGGGCGATTCTGGTCTGTGGGCACTGACTGCTCGCGAAAACTGATAAGACAAGCTCGCGGCTCCAGAGTTGCAGTCTTGGAACGATCGCTGCGAAGCGCCATGATTAGCCGCCAAGCGCCTTGCCGCGAACGGTTCGTTCATTGGCTGGTCAGACCCACCGCTCCGAACCTCTAAGCGCGTTGCAGGTCCCTACACTGTACAGTGACTACAAGCCAAGTCTTAGCAAGGAAAAGGAATTGTCAAGCTGAATTTAATGGTTTCAAGTAAGTAACTAGAGAGATATGTCACATATATTCAGAGGTTGTTCTGCAGGTTGCCATGTGGCACTGAATGTGAAGTGTGTAACTGTATAGTGGCTTTAAGTTGCCTTTTTCAAAATTTATATATCTCATATGATCATGATTTTGAGTTACGCAAAGAAATTTCTAAAACAAATATCACCACGCAAAAAAGAATTCGACAACTGCATGATTCGAACATGCGCGGGACGAACCCAATTGATTTCTAGTCAATCCTGTACGGCTGTTAGTGATGAACAGCTTGATAGTGCATAATACATATTGGGAAATACTCACGCTTTAACCACTCAGCCAAGTTGCCTTCGTTTGATTTTGCGAGTTACGCAAGGAAATTTGTGTTGGAAAATATCACCACCAAATTGAATTCGACAACTGCATGGAACATAGTCAATACTTAAGCCAGCTATAAAAATACGCAAACGTAAATTAATGTCATTAAAGAGCATTTAATATTAAACGTTTGAAGCTGTGAAACAAGCACAGCTTTCGTATAGTACTTACCTTCGTTGTAGTGTCACGTGATATCCAGCGCTAAGGAGCATTTTGGGATTCCCGTCGAGCCGCTCGTTGATCTGATTTCAGAAAACCACAGGGGTTGTCGCCAACGGCCTGCTGGATCCATTTCTCCGGCAATTAATCAAAGTACAGCACAGTCGCCATGAATCGACAATCGGTCCTACGCCTGGCTCGCCAATTCGGCACTCCTCTGTCCGCAGAATTACCTCCGCCTTACCTCGTCCCTGCGATGCATAGCAGCGTCCAGTTCTCGAATTTTTCGTCTACTGCGGCCAATGCCGCCCGTCGTCGATTCCCCGATAAGAACAAGAACCGCGGCGTTTCAGCTATACACCGGACAGGCCCAAGGCATAAATTGAGTGTGTCGAACTTCCCGTTGCCTGTGCCTGTTAGCCCTGAGGATCTACCGCCGCGTGAGGTCAATCCAAATCATGGCCTGTGGGGGTTCTTTCCTCCCGATAAATTGCCAATGAGCACCCCGGAGTACGATATTGCACATGGTACGTTGATGAATCTTACTATTTTGGCGTTAATATATATAAAAAATTAACTTTTGGTCTCATTAGGTCGCTCATGGTCAGTGCAAGAACTTCGCGGAAAATCGTGGGACGATCTCCATTGCCTATGGTGGGTTTGCGTGAAGGAACGCAACCGCATTGCTACCTCAAATCTGGAGAGGGAACGGCTCAAGGCAGGCTATGGCGAAGCAGAGTGTATCGAACGTGACCGCACGGTAAGTGCCGAAATCAGCCATGAGGTTTTTTTTTACAATTCTAATGCGGTGCGAAATTATAGATTCGGGCTACCCAGAAATGTATCAAGCATGTCCTGAGAGAAAGATTCTACGCTTGGGAAGATGCGAGATTGCTATGGGCGGAACAAGCAAAAGAGAAGGCCGAACGACTCGGAGTTCATCTTCCTGAGACGAAACCAAAACCAAAAAAGAAGTCGAAATCAAAATCCAAGGCGAAGTCCACTGCCTAGTCTAAGCTGCAGTATCATCAACAATTCTTTTGACACTCGGTATATTTGCCCTTCCGTTCGAGAAATCGACACGATATTTTGTCGCAAGCAAAGAATCATGTACATTATTATATTAGACATATCCAATTGGATACTCACTATTATGCTCTTAATTCGGGATGTGCATTCCATACCTAGTACAGTGTACAGTTATGATAGCGTACTAGCATAGTGATGTGCCACCGCCTCTTTGAACTCCGCGGCGGCTGCCCGAGCTAGACTTAGCTAGCGTTACTAGCGCCGAAATGGAGCACGTCCGTAACAACCTCAGTCCCCTTTTGCATTTCGCCTCGTTCAAATCCAAATATTCTTACGCAGTGATAGCCGTGCTCCTCTTTCCATTGTATTTTCCATATTCCGACCCTCCATCATGGATGAAATTGCACCCGAGTACGATGTGGTCGTGCTAGGCACCGGTACGCAGTCTACCCCGCAGCGAGTTCGTATCACCGACTAACCTGCTTCCAGGCCTCACTGAGTGTGTTCTTTCTGGGTAAGCTATCTATCTTCGGATCGTACAGAAGTTAAAAAAAGTTTGCTTGAGAGTATTGACAAGTTGAAAAAGTGTTTTGAGTGTTAAGGGCAAGAAGGTGCTTCACATTGACCGCAACGATCACTACGGCGGGTAAGCTTACACTTCCCCTCATCCATACGTTGTGCATCTGACATCTAACGTCAACACAGCGAAGCGGCCTCTGTCAATATCGAGACGGTAAATAATACGACTCGTGATCTTTACTGGCATGGTCTAATAACGATTTGCAGCTTTTCAAAAGATACGGAAACGTCCGCCCCGGCGAGGAACCATGGAAGAAGTATGGCCGTGTTAACGACTGGAACGTGGACTTGATCCCCAAGTTGCTTATGTCTAATGGAGAATTGACCAACATCCTGGTCTCCACCGATGTCACGAGATATTTGGAATTCAGGCAGATCGCCGGAAGCTACGTCCAACAGGGACAGGGCCCCAAGGCAACCGTTGCCAAGGTCCCTTCGGATGCTGGCGAAGCACTTCGTTCATCTCTCATGGGTCTTTTCGAGAAGAGACGAGCAAAGAAATTTTTGGAGTGGGTCGGCGAGTTTAAGCAGGATGACCCCAGCACTCATCAAGGTAGGTCGCCTACTTGAATATTAAGTGACAATAGCTTAACCGGTCATTCAATCAATTTAGGTCTCAACCTGTCTGCTGCTACAATGAAGGAGGTCTACGATAAATTCGGCTTGGAGGCGACAACTCGTGACTTCGTTGGCCATTCGATGGCTCTATACCCGTCGGACGAATATATTGAAGCCCCAGGGCGGGTAATAGAGACCATTGAGCGTATCCGCTTGTATGTCAACTCAATGGCCCGGTACGGAAAGTCGCCCTACATCTACCCGCTTTACGGACTTGGAGAGCTGCCACAGGGTTTTGCACGTTTGTCCGCTATCTATGGCGGTACCTATATGCTCAACACGAGTGTCGATGAAGTCCTATACGACGAAGCCGGCAAAGTGTCTGGTATCCGAGCAACTATGAAGGAGCGTGATGAGGCTGGCGAGGGCATGAAATTCACCACAAAGACCACCAAGATCATTGCCGATCCCTCTTATTTCCCCAACAAAGTCAAGATCACAGGATATGTTATTCGTGCTATCTGCATTTTGAAGCACCCCGTCGATAAGACCGATGGAAGCGACTCGCTTCAGCTGATCATCCCGCAATCACAGGTTGGCCGCAAGCACGGTAAGCAATCTTCTTTTTTTTTTTTTTTTCGCTTTCCATATTACAAGGTTAGGAATGCAAAACTGACGGAGTCAGATATCTACATCGCCGTTGTTTCCTCGGCACACAACGTCTGCCCGAAAGGCTACTATGTAGCTATTGTATCGACCATTGCGGAGAATGAGGCAAACCACCATGTGGAGCTCGAGCCCGGCTTCCAAAGACTTGGTCAAATCGAAGAGACATTCATGGGGCCACCAATTCCTCTGTACGAGCCCATCGACGATGGCAGGAAGGACAATGTATTCATTTCCAAGAGCTACGACGCTACTTCACACTTTGAGACAACGACTGGTATGAAACTTTTCCTAGAAACAATTCCAAACCTCGTTTTCCCCCTTGCTAATGAATAAACAGATGACGTCCGGGACATCTACGAGCGTGCCGAAGGCCATGAGCTTGTCGTTGAAGGTCTCCGTGAAGGCCAAACTCTTGTTGGAGAAGAATAAGTGCTGCTGAAGTATATTTCTTTGCGCGGAAACAAAAAAACATGGTCGACTCGTTTGAGTGACACGCTGTTCTAGAAGCACTGCAAAGTACCCGACCCTTTGAACTTCTTTTTTGTGGTACATGATGATCATGGATTTTCGTCTATCATTATACTCCTTGTCCTTAATCGAATTTGGCGTAGAATAATTTGCAGTTTTCAATCAATCTTCCCAGTTTTTGAGGCATCCAAACACCATCGCTTACTAGGCACATACTAAGATTGAGCTCCACTGCTGATCTTGAATCGGGATTGACCTTGACTTGACATTGACTTGGAAAGCTGCAGTAGCATAAAATCAAGATTATTCATATCCTTCCAAACGGCTTTGAATCCGTATTAACTTTCTGATGATCCCCAAGAGCGCAAAGCTCATCATTATCAACGCTACGAATCTCAGTCTTTATCAATGCCAGCCTCTTGCCCATTTGCACCAATTCGCAAATAATCCGCACTTCAGTGCCCACTCGCATAGGCCGCAAATAGGTGACATTCAGATTGCGACTGACTCCTCCAACCGAAAACATGCCCGGCTGCGAAGCCCCAATCACAAGCATTGATGATAGGATGTCGATCACGGTTGCGGTGCAGCCGCCGTGTATGCTGTTGTGGAAATTGGCCATTTTGCGCGTGATGAACAGCCTGAATGTAGCTCGTGCTGGAGGGCCGCGGATGGCGCTTTCTAGTCGCAGTTTTGATTCGACTTGGTCTATGTCCCAGCGCTGTTATATTGATGGGATGTGAAAATAAGCAGTCAGAGGGGTCCAGACTTTATTAGTTAGGCTGGTTTGTATTGTTCTCACCTGGAGTTCTCCTTCAGTGTCTACGAAATGTTTGACAACTTGGCGCATGTTCTCCTCAAAGTCATGGTGGGCCTTCCTCGCGGCAGGCGTATCGTTGTCGCTGGACATTTTGATAGTTTCGGTGTATATACTTGGGTAGATAGTCGTTGAATCCGTAAGGTTCAATCAACGCCAGAGACACAAGCTGTATTAACTTGTGATGATGAAGTCCGGTCTTGAGTGGCTATCTGTGCACCCCAGCTGCCATGCACTTCAGCTCACTTACATATGTACCTCGGCACTTGGGCAGTTGCCGCGTCTCGAGCGCATAAAGGAGCATAGATGTATGTTGAGAGAGCATAGAATAGCACTGTATGCTTTAAGCCTAACTAGGCTTTGAACTGAACAGTAATCGCAATGCACAAAATACAGTATACTTGGCGGTTGATATCACAAGATATTCGTGCCTGACATTTCAGGAAGCAATCGAGCATGGAGACCTCCTTCCGCTGCAGCCAATCATCCTTCCGCATTTGCGGCCGCGTTTTGATATTTCCGTTCCTGAACAAAAACCTCGTCCTTGCAACATCTGCCAACATTATATTCCATGACCCAGAGCAATAAAGAAATGCCGTATCACTTGTTCATTTACCGCGCGTCGTTTCCCATTTGAACTACATTATGTACTAGCAGCCCGCTTCGAATCATCTCCAGACACGCTCCTTGCTTATACATTCTCGCCCTGACACCAACTTCAACTGATTACCAGAAGTGAAAAGGCCATGGAAATTCCCTGAATTGAATATTACTACGTGACATTACGCACATGACAAAGCTTGACTGATCCCTGTCCGAATTGATTTCGAATCAAACAACATGGTCGAATCCCGCGCAGCCAAGCGGAGGAGGGTCTCCGAGGATGTAGATCGGGACGGAGATATCAAGATCCCTAGCGAAGTGCCCGAGACGCCGTCAGATGATCCCGACGAGGAGGACGATGTCAATGCGATGGACATTGATGATCCAGAAGTCGACACAGCGCTAGCCGCTACGCCTTCCAAGTCTACTCGGCGACGGTCCACTGCTGCTGCAAAATTGGCTAGCGTCGAAGATAATGAAACACCGTCGAGAAGTGTGAGGGCGAGTGGCAGACAGCGAAAGGCGCCTGTGAGATATGAGGACGAGATATTGACAAATGACACGCCGCGTCGGTCCAACCCTTCTACGACAGAAACGCCGTCGAAGACATCCAGGGCAGCAAATGGGTTACAAAGAACACGAAGAAACGTCACGACGGACACAGAAGTATTGGATAGTCGTTCTCCCGAACTCGAGGTCCCGGTGTCACGGAGAAAGTCGAGAAGAACTCCAAAGAAAGGAAATGGGAAAGAGTCCGAGTCCGTCTCGGAAACAGAGGACAATGGCCAAGAGTTAGGTCTTATTAACGGTGGAATGGATGATACTTATGATCCAATGTCTGCGCAACTACAAGAAGAGCTAGTACAAGAGACCGGCGTCCATGAGGAAACGGCACAGGTTGTTCTATTGCCGGATTATGCAGAGTCATTTCAGAAGATTTGTGCTTCCGAGTTTCAGGATGAGATTGGCACGCTGGCCAAATTTGTTCTGGGAAAGCTGAGTGGGAAACGGTTGACGCCGTTGAAAAGCCTGGATGCAGAATATCAAAAAGTCTATCAGCTAGTGGAGCAGACGGTCACCGCTGGAGAAGGAAATTCGATGTTATTAATGGGATCACGGGGGAGTGGTAAGACTACCATGGTGGAATCCATTGTCTCTTCGCTGTCGAAAGTCCACAAAGACGATTTCCACGTTGTCCGTCTCAACGGGTTTTTCCATACAGACGACCGTCTGGCTCTACGAGAAATATGGCGGCAGCTTGGCCGTGAAAGAGACACAGAAGACGAGACGTCCAAAATTAACAGTTATGCCGACACAATGGCAACATTGCTGGCGTTGTTATCACACCCTGAGGAGCTGTCAAACAACACAGACACCTCCAGTGGCATTACAACCGCAAAATCGGTTGTCATAATCCTAGACGAGTTCGACCTCTTCGCCACGCATCCCCGGCAAACTCTCTTATATAATCTCTTCGATATTGCGCAGGCGCGCAAGGCGCCACTGGCCGTACTTGGACTAACAACCAAGGTCGACGTAACGGAAACGCTCGAGAAGCGTGTCAAGAGCCGTTTCAGTCACCGTTACGTTTATTTACCATTAGCAAAAACTTTTGAATCTTTTTCAGACGCCTGTCTCTCTGGTCTGACGGTTGAGAATGCTGAAATCCAAGAAGGCGAGTTGAACGATATCAAGCCTAGCAAACTTTTGGAGCTTCTCGATTATTGGAGGATATATTTGAAGGCAGGTCTTCTTGGCATACTATCGCCTCGTAATCTGCATGCTAATGAACAGAGTAGGGCCTCTGGGAGGACAAAGATTTCGACACTCATCTAAAACGAATCTTCCACCAAACGAAGTCTGTCAAGGACTTCTACTCCAGTGCCTTGCTTCCGATATCCAGCCTCTATCATAGTGCACGTGGCGTTGCAAGCGAGGGTTCGGCTTATTTGAATATCCCAACCCCGGAAAGCTTCACGACACAAGCTTTGGTGTGTCCTGATCCTGGGCCGCTCCCGTTCCCAGCGTCTATGACAGGATCTACATGTGCAACGTCATTGCCCCTGTCTCTTCTTCTAGCAGCCACGCGATTAACTGCTCTTCACGATCCTGGCCTGGACGTTGTCAACGGGCAGTCTGCCACGCCACTTGCTCTATCCTTCCCTGCCGCCTACGCAGAATACGTCCGTCTGTTAACCTCCGCCAAAGCCACAGCCGCGGCGCAAGGAGCAACTGCTACCGGTGGCAGGGTCTGGGGCCGTGATGTGTCCCGAGAAGCCTGGGAAAAGCTGGTGAATTGGGGACTCGTCGTGCCTCTGGGGTCAGGCAACGGCACCACAGATGGGACGATGTTTCGAGTTGAGATTAGTTTCGAGGAGGTTGCCGATCTGGTTGGTGGTGGAGGGTCATTGGGGCGGTGGTGGCGAGAGTGATGATACTATTCGATAAGGTATATAAATATATATATACCTATATATATATCTACATGACTCGATATTACTACCTAGGTAGGTAGTTATTGCATAAGCTAACTGAAACACCCTGGCCGTATTTTACCTCAACAAACCAGATTCGGCAGGGATAGGTCCCAGGAAGCCTCCCGATGTCCATTCCTGTTCATTTACTCATCGCTTCAAGCACCAGCACAGCGTAAGATACTTACCTAGATAGGCAGGTAGGTAGCTATCTAGGCACCTACCTCGGCAGGCACCGCTGGCAAGGTTGCTGTTGCCTGCCCGGCTGGTCGCTCCTTCCTCCTCGCGGCAAGCACCCAGGTCGCCCATGATTCCTTTCCTCCTTTCCTCCTTTTCCCTTCGAAATACCCGACCTATTCACCACTAAGCCACCAAAAAGGAACCCCTTCATGGGACTGAGTCCCTGGAGATAATGCTCGTTTTCATGCCTCATACCTAGGTATTCCGCTATCACTTCCTCTTCCTTTCAAAATCAACTCACTTACTTCGACAGCTTTATCAATTCACCGTCTTTCTTCTTGTCTTCTTGCTTTCTCACGTATCAATTTCCAACGTCATCTTACAAGACACATCTTTTCTATCACAAATTAACTCAATTCAATCGTTTACTGCCTATCTGAACAAACAAGTCCGTCGCTCGTCAACCGTGGAACACTCTCAAGATGAGTCTAACTCCAACCACGGTTGAGAGCTCCGTCAAAGTATGTTTACTGCTGCCTACTGGTATCCTTTGATGCCTAGCTGCCTATAACTAACCCGTATTCCTCGACTGGTAGACTCTCCTTATAGGAGCACCGATTGTACAACACCAAGATCTGGTAAGCGTTTAATGAAACCCTTCCGGAAATGATCCTTAAGACGTCTTCCGATGGCGTGGTCGTCGGAAACGCTGATAGTGTTAGTATTTGGAACTATCTTGCGGAAGTGAAGGTTGAGCTCGAGAAATGGTCAGAGGAGTTAGAGGCCAAGTTCGAGGCCCTGAAAGAGGAGAACAAGCATATTTGTTTTGAAGACGAAGCTGTGAAGGCTTGTTCAGCGCATCTTCTCAAGGCCCGCTTGACTGAGCTGGAGAATCATGCAATTACTGGTCCTGATGAGAGTGACCGACTTATTCGCAATGAGACAGTGCATGAAGGATCTGTTGTAGTGGACGCAGTGGCACTCAAACTTTATGGAAAAGGCAGCCCCCATTGACTTCATCAGATTTTATGGAATAACTTATTCGAAGTACATGTTATGCTATTCGCACGCCCCCGAACAAGTTTACGATACATTGAATAAGAGGGCAAACTTGACTCATCTCTCCCATTGGCAAAATTCTCCTGCAGCAGCCCATCTTATATACTCGTGCACAGCTATTCTCGACAAATGGCACAAAGATCCCTACGGTGATGAGTTTCGTGCTCTCTACACTGCCATGGAAGAGGAATATAGTGCGGCGTGGCAAGGCGTATTGCGGTTGGGGGTTTCCGACTAGTGTCCTATGTATATATCCGACATTCTTATTCTTAACATCGCTTTTTGAGTTCCAAATATTGCGCGCCATCTAGCTATGTTGTTTTGTCTTCAACTCTCGTATTCCTTTTTACAGTCATTCCTTGATTTCAAAGATTGTGCACTCTTAGCTTTGTGGCCTTGAATTATCTTCTATGTATCGAAATCTTGTTAAACGGATGAATGGATACTAGTGCGCGCATGGAGGTAGAATCTAGTTATAATAAGCGGAAGGTTTCTCAAGATTTAGGTCAAGATACGCAGGTGAAAGTTTGATTCAGAGAAAAAGGGCCCTCTAATATATAAATATTACATTGAATCAATAGACCGGAGTACTCTTCACTCCCATGTCAAAGGAACTAATCCAAGACTAATATAGATATAGAGGGGCATCCGTCAGCCATAGTGCGATCCATGTTCTACGCACCTAGGTACCCAGGTAGTATTAAGCAGGGTGGCAGGCCGAAAAAGGTAACCGAGATTGGTAGTCTTCAAGAAGGCGAAACTGTTGAAAAGGCGTATACGGTGGACGTTTGATTTCTAATAACTAGCAACGCAACCTACCAAAAACATGCCAAGTGACTTTCAATAAACTACATTTTAAAAGAGGGCAATAAAAGTTTAAAAAGAAATATTTGAACACGAAACCAGGAAGCAGATTTTGGAGCCCATGGTGAGAGAAACCAGAATGCGTCAAGGAGAAAAGTGATGGGAGCCCATGTAGCTGGGAATGGCTGCTACAGTAGAACCTGGCTATAACGCGTTAATAGAAGGCCTCCTGGGGCACAAGTTTATTATCTTCAGAAGTAAGCTTAACCAAGAGATAAAAAGCAATTTAGGAATAGATTAATATATTAGAGCTCTCTTCACCCCTATATCAAAGTTAATTATGCTGATATCAATACCAAGATATTCAGATCGCCATATACCAACATCCGTTTAGTCGGTGGGCTAGAAAATTGAACTCCAGAGTATAGACTTGCAGCTTTATCTTGTAGCTAAATTAGAAGAAAAAATACCTATAAGTGAAGAAGT